>JAFVLL020038187.1:42969-57942 GCA_021397915.2 Tor tambroides
CCTCTGGAGCGGGCCGTGGAGAGGGTGGTAATGTCACAGATTGGCCAGGCTCCCACGCCAGCCAATCACAATGCACACCATCACCTGAATACTAATGGAGCACACCTGCACACCATCAGAAACTCATCACCAAGCACTATAAAGCCACACACCTCACCTCACTCCAGTGTCCACGAGTTCCTGTCAAGGCAAATACCCTCCAGTTACTGACTCATCTCTCCATTTGATCTGATATTTGAAGATTATATTCACCATCCTTTCCTCTGCTTTTGCTCTGCTGTTTAATAAATCCATTGGCATTAAATTAACCCCTTGTGTGAAGTCTGCTTCTGTGACACTAGGCTATAAACAATTCAGAATTTGAATAAAAGTTTTGCTTTACATGCTGCTAACAGGACCAACTGTCCTGTGACTGAAGAAGAGAACAGATGAGATGGAGGAAAGTCCGTAGGCTACTGTACTGGTTTAGGCGCTATACTAAGAGAAAGGTATAAACAGAAAAACACAACATATGTTACGTGATCCTTATGTTATGAAGAGGAGCGATTTTTAAACTAAATTGAAATACTTGCATGCCATTGAGACGGTGGATATAGGCTAAGCAACTTACCCTGTGTAACGGGGCAGACAAGACGAGAGATGTGCGGATCCATTTGCAAGCTTTATTAGACAGAGACATGGTCGAAAACACTGGCAGGGTCAAAACACCAGCAAACAGGTATGGCACGGGCAAAACACAAGAGCAGTCCCGTGAACAGATGGCTTTGATCGGCTGCGAACGTAATCCAGGGGGCAAAACGAGAGATAATCCAAATACACAGTAATAGTCCAGGCAGGGGCAAACAGAGTCCAAGGTGAGAGAAAAATCCAAGGCAGGCTATAAACTTCAGGAATGAACAAGACTAAACTTTAACACGGGGAAAACACGGAATGGCTCCGTAAAGCCGCTATCGCTCGGAGAGAGATATACGCAGACATTACTCAGTGATCTGAAAGAGGAAGTCCTGGGCTTATAAAGCATGTCTAATTGAATGCAGCTGTGTGTGTGTGTAATCAGTGCAATGGATGATGGGAACTGTAGTCCGGAGTGACATTTAACAGTCTGTGTAGTGTGAGAGTCAATGTAATGGAAGAGCGACCTCTGATGGCAAGCGGATGGAAGTCCATGGACAGGATTTGTGACACCCTGACAGCAAACAAGCTATTTTGAAAGTGAATCCCGTATTTATATGAGGGATGCGGGATATGTCGCTCCTGAAACTTTGCTGCATACAGGATTTGTGACCGTAGGTCCTGTTAGCAGCACGAAAACAACTTTTATAGCCTAGAAAGCGAGCAAATAGCGCTTCCATGTAATCACTAAAAAGCTGTCACTCACTTCAATTTATCGCAATCTCACGATTCCTTTATAATCAGTGAAGCTCTCTGAACTGCAAATAATATCTTATTTACATCGTGTCTACGTGTGGCGTTTAGAATTGAGTGAATTCTGACTGTCATGTTGTATCTATTTATATATGTCTTTATTAATATCTTAATATATTATTATATCTTATATCAACCATTTTCACACACAAGCATTATCCGATTCGGCTCCTCCCGACCGCAGATGCAGGTTTACAAGCCACTTTTTTTTTCCACTCAATTTCTTGATTTTTTCCCCCTTAAGGAACATCACATTTTTGTACACGATAAAAGCTCCTTGTGTTTTCTCCGTTTGACTGATTTGAATTGATTTGGAGTTTCTGCTACTGATTCCTATGGAGAAAAATGTCTTCCTGCCCTCCAGCTGCATTTCGGGCATCATCAGAATCACATGATTGCAAACAACCTATTAAAAGTTATCTCTCGAACTTCCATTTTCCTTCTTAGTCTCTTCATTTTCCCTGACATCTCTCATGCCTCTCATGTGTGTGTTTAATTTTTTCACAAATTTTTTTGTACCTGTCATTTTTTCATCAACACACCTCCACCTTATTGCAAAACAACCACCTCATCATGGAAAAATCTTAATCTTAGCTCCCACTAAACCTGTTTTAAAACGATGTGAATATTTGTCTGCTAAATTCCTACTTTTTACAATAGTAATTATGTCCTTTTGGTAATTTTGCAGTAATTGTCTGCTACTGCTAACATTTGCTAGCAGTTTAATGCTTAACTAAGTAAGCAAAGACAAAACTGCAATAGTCTATTTACAGATGTAACTGACCTGCACTTGAAGTCCTGAATAGGTGGACATTATGCAAATGTGTTACCCCGTGACATGTAGACTCATTTCGGCTGTTCAAAGTCGATTCTTTCTTTTGGGGGACAATGACTTTATTTATTGTGCACTTTTAGCCTTACAACTTTGCAGACCATATACAGTCACATACAGCTACATTGCACACTGCATGAAATATTCATAATAAGGGCACTTTAAGACAGTTTTCTGCACAATTCAGTGCAAGTTTTGTTCTCATCTGATCAGTGTGAGTGCAGTCAAATTGATAACATTGCTGAATATTAAGTGTCTTTTAAACAGACTAATATTTGTTGACATAATCTGGGCTAAAACATGCCAGCCTTGAAAAGATATTTGGAGAGAGTTGAACATTTTCTGATTCTTTATTGTTGTTCAGTATATAGTATTTTTGTTTTTTGCACTTAAATCATTTTGAAACATTGCTTTACTGTATCAAGAGATACAGATACAGATTTCAGTTACGGGCAGTGAGTAATTTTCTGTTTTTCTTTAATTATTTACATATAAACAGCATAGACAGCAGTAGGTACTGTATATTACTGCTGTCACTTTAATACACAGATCTAATACAGGTCCTTCTCAAAAAATTAGCATATTGTGATAAAGTTCATTATTTTCTGTAATGTACTGATAAACATTAGACTTTCATATATTTTAAGCTCAATAAGATCCAAAAGAGAATTTAGTATTGACACGCGCTGCATCACAGCCGGCTTTCTGTGTGTTTCATGATTATGGAGAACTGCAATGTCACATGAGCATGATAAATAAAGATCTGTGGTGTATTTTGAGCTGAAACTTCACACACACACACACACACACACACACACACACAGAGAGAGAGACACAAAGACACACACACACAAACACACACACATTCTCAGTGTTGAGGAAAGTTACTTTTAAAAGTAATACATTACAGTATTGCGTTACTCCCTAAAAAAGTAACTAATTATGTTACTTAGTTACTTTTTATTGAAAGTAATGCGTTACATTACTTTTGCGCTACTTTTTAAATCTGGGTAGGGCTTGCTTGTTTGTTTTTAATATAAAAAGTTCCATTTATAGCAAATGTAAAAGCCCTTTCTCACCAAAAATTGAAATGAATAAGCCTCAGGCTGAAGGAAAAGTAAATACACGTCTGTACAGAAGAATACAGGAGAAGAAAGTTCAACACTCTTCAGCAATTAAAAAATGAAGCACAAATATTAATTTACCTAAAGTAATTTTTGCTTATTTTTCTGTTTGAATTGGATCATCGAAGGTCAGCAGCAAAAACATTGGTTAATAAAATGGGATTAAATACATAAAGGATTTCTGTTGTTTAATATATTCAATGATTGCAGTTTTGGATCATATTCTGAGTTTGTATTTCACTGTTTTTGTTCATTTTGAGGAATATGTGAATCTGTTTTTGTTTTGTTGTTTTGTTTGTTTGTTTGCAAGTGAGATGGGTAAATGCATGTTTATATTTAGTCTAGAACTACAGTAATATCATGTTTACAGAGCACCTCTGCACTTACTCCTGATTTCTCTCAACAAGGGGACAGAAGATCAGTCAATACATGGGAAAACAAAGTAATTGGCGTTACTTATTTGAAAAAGTAACTCAGATATTTTCTTGTAATTTAAAAAATAATGCATTACTTTATTAGTTACTTGAAAAAGTAATCTGATTACATAACTTGTGTTACTTGTAATGCATTACACTGCACATTCTAGGGACACCTGAGACTTATGTTACATCTTATAAAAATGGGCATAATAGGTCCCCTCTAAATGATCGTATTATTATTGTGTTTTTAATGCTGTTATTTGAATGTTATTAAACTTCTCATTTAGAGCACAGCACTGAAGCTTGTACCATAACTGTGTACCATAATAGCTTCCTCATTTATTGTGATATGAAAATGTGATACGGTCATAGACACAGATAGCATCAGCTGAATGAGCAGCTGTGCGGATCCCTTCGATCAGAGCTAACAGCCACTGGCCTCGAGAAAGAGTCAAATCACTGAATGAATCTGAATAAATGCATAGAATTAAATTAAGTGATGATGAATCAGAGGGACAGATCACTGCTTACCACTTGATTTCAGACAAGATTTAGAAGTCAATAGCCGTTTATTTGAACAGATGTATCAGAAATATGTCTATTTTTCATTTGTGTTTATGTCCAGATACAAAATTCATCAAGTAATCTGAGACATGGATGATTCTGAATTATCAGCTTTTGTTTCATACTCATACGGACCTAAACTGACAAAGTATGTACTCTGTTCTTCTTTTTGTAGAAGTTCTTCATTCCACAGAAGCAGAGCAATGGACATCTCTATGGAATGAATCACAACAGATACATGGTGACAGACAGATCTGTGTATATCGGTGAGAACATCCTCTGCATTGATTAAGCTGCTGATGTCATGATGTGAATTGGGATTTGAGTTGAATTGAGGGGGGAAAAAAACATGTTTGAATCATTTCTTCTCCTAAAACCATGTTTCTGGGCTCTCAGGGAATTTAAACTGGGTGGGCAACGAGTTTGTCTACAGCGCCGGAGTTGGTGTGGTGATCAGTCAGCAGGTGGAGCAGAACTACTCGACTGTAGTTGAACGGATGAAAGCTGTCTTTGAGCGAGACTGGCATTCCCGCTCCAGTAAAACTCTCCAGCCAGACAGGATCCCAGCATGCAGCATGCACACGCTCAAAGATTCTCTCTGAAAACATGTTTGAAAATCACATGCAAACCTTAAACTTATCAATCAATTTGTTGGCTGTTTCCTTTCAATTGTACCAAACACTTTGAGTTCATACAGCAAGCAAGGCTTTCTATCAAAACCAACTATTTTGCTTTATTGTTTGGCCCTGATTTCACCTGGAATTAAGATGCATTTTCATGATGCAATCACAAGTGGTGCTATCAGACTCAGAGCTGTTGTCTTTATTCGTTTCATTCGCCTTCTTAACCCTGTTGCTTAGGTAAGATGTTTGTCTGGTTTGACTCTATGTGTGCACATTACTCTGCACTCCCACGATTATAAGAGATGCATCTGAGAGACAAACATCTCGGCTGGTACACACAAATGCATCTTCATGCCACATGGAAATGTTGTATGAATTGTTTTAAGATGTTTGTCTCTGCTTAAGTGACTTTCTGTTCTAAAAAGAAAAAAAAAAAACCTTTTTACCTTTAACTATTAGGGGAAAAATGTTTTCAATTTCACTTTCACTTTTGTATTCATAAAATTTTGAATGTGTTTCCAGATATTTTTAAGCATAAATGGTGAGGCATAATTCATGTTATGCATTATCAAGCACTGTATTTGAAAGTTAATTTCATAAATCGTTTTTACAGGCAGGTTTTTACAAAATCTTTCTAGAAATATTCACATATCTTGATTTTTTGCTGATTCAGTATATATCTGCAAGGTGATTTATGTGGATGCATGTTGATAAAATATGCTGGTAAATTAGTAGTTGATTTATTTGCACTTTGTATTTTAATTAACATTATGACTGTCTTTCAATGAACGTACATTTTCTGTCATAATTTGTGTTAGAAATAAACCAGGAAATATTCAAATTAATATTAAAAATTAATGTTAATTTGAGATACCTGAGCAGTATACTGTTAGCGAAAAAAAATATTTGGACTATATTCAAAAATCACCTCAAGTTAGCATCAGGTAGTTAGTTAGCTCGCCAGTTAGCATGAGCCAACAATATTTTCCCCTATTAAAATTTTTTAATTCATAATTCTTGATTATATTCTTTTTAAATTTAAGCTAAAACTGCCTGTTCTCTGATTTTTTGTTAAAAATCTGACATGAAACATGAAAACTCCAGACATTTTTATACTTGGTTTATAATTTGTCATTGTCACTAAAATTATGATAACTATTCTGGACACATTTAACTTAAAGACAAAAAAAAAACATTACACAGTCCTTAAGGGGGCATTTTCCCCCACTCTATCCTACCAACTTTAATTTCAGCTCTAAAGCAGCTCTCCAGTGTTTGTTTTACTCACATATTACCTTGTTGGACTGAACACAAAAGTAAATAATTAGACATGAAACACTGATCTGAGAAGAAATATTTGAGCTCAAAGCCTCCATGAAGAAAGCAGTTGCTTGCAAGCAGCAACCTCAAACTAGACGGACATTTAAGGGATACGGTGCAGTCATACCACTTTTATTACACAACATTTCACCACATAGATAATTAAGTACTAGTACTTACAGTACTAGTTTGTTAGTTATCTTATAATCCATTACAGTGTACAAAACAAAATGGCAGCAGCTGTTTGTATGAAATGAGAGCGAGTCCACGATACCAGGATGACAGAATTAAGAAATTATACACATAATATTGAACTGAGTTTTCATATTTTATTAGCTCACCAAACGCACAGCTTCCACCAAGAAAAACTGTTCCTAGCAAGCGTATAGCACCGACTTAAGTTACCCGGATGAGTCTGTGTTATTAGCTTTTACCAGCTGTTATCGAGTGACCAATCAGAATCAAGCATTCCTCAGAGCCGTGTCATAATTTAATTTAAAGCACAGCCACCACAAAATAAGATTTAACACCTCTTATTTACTTTGAGATCGTTCTGAGGTTAAATACAGAATCATAACAAGAAATAGTTTATTAGCTATGATACTGGTTTTGAAATCAAATGTTTGCATGGAAACACTAGCGTCTAACAATGCCTTGGAAAAAACATTAATCTTAAAAAAAATAAAGCATATGCATAAACCCAAACAGGAAATAAAACAGTTATGGAATAAGCATGTGTCCTAAACTCCCGAAACCCTGCTGTCTCATATTTTAGAGCAGTCACTGCAGTTTATGAAATAGGTCAGTTAAATCTGTATATGGGTGTGTGGAAAAAAAAATCAGATGTAACCCCCTTTGTAATTATTAACATTTTCAAAAGTAACTGTAATTTAATTACGTTGTTTTTTTTTTTCTCAGTAACTGTAACTAATTGCAATTACATTTATTTTGTAATTAAATTACTTAATTCCGTTACATGTATCTAGTTACTCCCCCAACACTGCATGTGTGTAAGACTCGTACAATCACGGCCGGGCTCATTGGGCTCCACCTGGGGGCCCTGCCTTTGCCCGTTTACGTTTGTTTGATGTGTTCAGTTATATGCCAGTCAGAAATGATTAGCCGCATTGCCACTGCGCACGCTGGGGCTAACAGCTTCCAACTACGACCTTCGAGGACATAATCAAACAGCATAAACTGGTATTTATGATTATTTCACGTAGAAGAAGGACACGTATTGACTGCATCTGCGCCGATTAGTTTGTTATCTCATGGCTGCTTTGAACAACTCTATTAAGCCTTTAGCCTAAAAGAGCGCACATATACAATAATGATAAATTTGTGAAATGTTCACACCTCATTTCATTACAGATGAACTACAGATACAGTCACTTGCTGCCACCTACTGGTGATTGTTTCATATTTAAAAAAAGTAGCTTATTTCATTTTTTTTGCAGTCATTTAATATTTCTACATTTAAATGTTATATTTAAACTTTACATCATTTATGAAAACTCCATTTATGGATTTTGTTGATAGTAATTTCATTTGATTGTTAATAGCCAACATGTCTTATATTCAGATTGAATTTATTGATTAAATAAGAACCTGACATAAGAGGACAAAGATATATTAACAATATTTTGTTAATACCAATACATCTCTGGCTTTTTTGTTGTTGTTGTTGTTGTTTTGTTTTTTGTCAATGTTATTTCAGGGTTTTGATCAGAACACACCTTGCTTATTGTATTATAATGACTATTTAATATTACATCGAAACTATAGGCTAGATATGTTGCATATTAATTTCACTATGTATGAACCTCAAAGTATATTTTTGTGTATTTTGTGTTGCTCCATAATGATGTTCTAGTTGAGGGCCCAAACATAACCTCAAGCCCAGGGGCCCCGGGCCCCCTATACAATTATAAAGTAATTATTTCATCACTAATAAATCTTTCAATGAGTAAAACTGGTTGTGTCTATAGTATTACAGACTACACAACATTATTTTCAAATGAATTTTTAAATTATTATTATTTTAAATTATTGTCCCTGGACCAGTAGGGTACTCTTCTAATAAAGTAGCGGTGGCTGGGACAGATTTTAAGTATCAATTCTGCTTAAAAAGATGCAATCTAATCTTTTTTTTTTTTTTTTTTATTGAACATATTGAACAGAATATACATATACAATGGCACTGATACATGTAAATAAATAAATATTAAACAAGGCACATACAAGATAGATGCAAAGTACCAACAAACTTATATTCTGAAAAAGAAGAAAAAATAATAATAATAAAAAAAAAGAAAGGTGTAAGTAGGGGTCTCCTCATTCCTCTTCAAATAAATCAAGTTCTCTTATTATTCCAACAAGTTTCTAGGCCTTGTTACTTTTTATATATTCCAATGATAGAAAGTAATTATAAATAAAGTCTCTTTTAAAAACAGAAAAATAAGGTTTCGTCTTCATACATTTGCATTTATGAAGAAAACATTTGCCCAGAATTAACATTGTATTAATGAAAAAAAAATCATTCTTTTTATCATCTAATAGCATTCCAAACATAATGTGTTTTCTAACCGAGTTAGCGTCGTATGAAGAACGGCCCCCAGCGCTTGAGCTCTCGCCTCGCTCCGGCGCTGGAGGTGGCGTGCGCAGCCCAGATATCTGCCTCGCGTCGCGTCGCGTCCCGGCGAAGAAGAAGGAGAAGTGACGCCCGCGGTGACGCATCGGTTGCTACGGCTGCAGATTATATGTTGCACACATCCGGGGTGTCCGCGGCTCGTGCGCTCGCGTGTGTTTTTAACGCACTTCTCTCCACAGGCGCGGAGTAACGCGTGCGGCGATGAGAGCGTCTCTCCAGTGATCATGGCCGATGACAGCGAGTGGGTGCTGGAGAGCATCGCGGGCTACCTGAGCAGCCCAGACTGGCTCATCCCACTGGCAGACTTCATGGAGAACAAATGCTCAGGTATTAAACGCAGCCGTGACGGATCCGTGCGCGTTTTAGCTTCTTCACTTATAAACCTCATGAGTTGTGCGTTACGCGTGCATATTGTATGGCAAGCCGTTGTATCATAAAGGCAGGCACGGCGCCAGAAAGTTTTCTCTACCGGGGCTATAATCCATATTCATGACGTCAAAATTACTTCATGACAAAATGTTTATTTTTATTTTTTTTAAATAAAAGCAGCTACACACCACATTTAACAGAAGTATAATTTTAAATTTTATTTGGCCAAAGAATAGGCATATTCAACAAAACAGCTTAATACAAGTGACTACAAGACAACGACAAAAACCTTTTACATGCAAAGGTGAAAGACTTCAGAACTGGACAGCATGCGCTCAGCATTAAAAAAAACAATTCAGACGTATGCATAATTACACTTAAATTAAACTTTAACGAGCACCACATCTCAATCCTAGTGATTATGTAATTGATTAAATGTAGCCTAATGCAGGAAACGGCGCTCGGGTGACGCGGAGGTTACTGTGTGACAGAGATGTGCAAACAACAGGACAGCACCCATGCGCTCAGCATTAACAACACAATACATATTTATATGCATAATCAGAACTGTGCTTGCTACCTGCACTCTTGTCTTCTTATCAAAAAAAAATGGTCCATCTGAACGGGGGGGGGGTGACCAGATTTCTTATGGTTGAATACGGGACGGGTGGGCAATATGACAATTATATGTGACCCTGGAGCACAAAACCAGTCATAAGGGTCAATTTTTCTAAATTGAGATTTGTACATCTTCTGAAAGCTGAATAAATGAGCTTTCCATTGATGTATGGTTTGTTAGGATCGGACAATATTTGGCTGAGATACAACTATTAGAAAATCTGGAATCTGAGGGTGCAAAAATATCAAAATATTGAGAAAATCACCTTTAAAGTTGTCCAAATGAAGTTCTTAGCAATGCATATTACTAATCAAAAATTAAGTTTTGATATATTTATAGTAGAAAATTTATAAAATATCTTAATGGAACATGATCTTTACTTAGTATACTAATGATTTTTGGCATAAAAGAAAAGTCGATAATTTTGACTCATACAATGTATTGTTGGCTATTAATATATATATATATATATATATATATATATATATATATATATATATATATATATATGTGTATAATAAATATTACTAAATATACCCCAGCGACTTAAAACTGGTTTTGTGCTCCAGGGTGACATATGAGATATTTTATTTATTTAATTAAAAAAAAAAAAAAAAAAAGGATATTACAAACCATAAAACAAATAGAAATACAAATTAAATACACTCGTTTTTCAAATAGCCTACAGTAGGTTTATTTAACATACATTTAACATTTTTTGTTATTTGATTAACATTAAAGACACAGACAGGTATTTAGTTAGGCTGCTATCCCTTTTTAAAATCCCCCGAATGAATGTAATATACTGACACATAGCCTATCCAGTTTTCGCTCACCTGTTTACGTTCACATTAAGCCATAATCGACTGTATTTACGTGAGACAGGCCTACTCCACACGATGGACATTTTGACAGCTGTGTGTGTATTTGACAATTCAGGTGCAATGAGAACTGATCACGCGGCCGAGAGAGCGCTTTAGTTGTGCTATACAGCGTGATTCTGCCTATCCCGGCTTCACTTTCTGCAATCGATAACGAATTGTGAATGGATGGTAATTTTGTTCTACGACGAGCTTGGCTACCTTTGATTAGGCTGTTCTCATGGGACACTAAATATAGAGCTGAAATACGGGACTGTCCTGGGAAAAACGGGACATCTGGTCACCATATTAGGGGGCTAAACCGGGGCTGTTCAAAATTCTGCTGGGGCTATAGCCCCCCCAGCTCCGGTGTAGTGCCGTCACTGCTTAAAGGGGTGGTTGATTGCGATTTCACTTTTTTAACATTAGTTAGTGTGTAACGTTGCTGTTTGAGCATAAAGAATATCTGCAAAGTTACGACACTGAAAGTTCAATGCAAACGGAGATATTGTCTTTTAAAATTCTGGCAGTTTAATGCCTACAAAAACGGCTCGTAGGGACTACAACAAGTTACTTCCTGGGTTTGTGACATCACAAACCCTGAAATTTACATAAACCCCGCCCCCGGAAACATGCAACAAAGGGGGCGGGGCCATGTTGCGCTGCTTTAGAGAAGAGGAAGAGTTGTTCCCTTGCTGTCAAAACTAGAGGTGCACAAAAAAATCTGTTCATATATGAATCGCCATTCTGTCTTCTATTGATTCTAATGGATTCACAAGTTTCAAAATCAGTGTTCTAAAGCAGCGGTTCCTAATCCTGTGACCAAAATTATCACGGTTATCTGTATTATCATGGTATTGTTAAAAATGTGCTGGAAATGTTCAAAAAGTACTGACACAAATCGTTTCACCAAGTTTTATATTTAAAATCAACAAACAACAAATAAAATGACTTTTTGTTTGCATAATGATTAAAACAATTACTTTATCAATGATGTCCGGATTTTAAATAACATGACGGACAACAGTTTATCTAATAGCATGTTGAAATATCTAATGTAAATGTTCAAATAAAGCTTTGAAAAAGTTTCATAAAAAGGTAAACCTCACATTTCAGCCTTTAAAGATAAATGGTTAAAATGTCAAAATAATGATTGATTAAAGAATTATTATATGTATTTTATCTGTTCTATAAATAATTCTAGATAACTTATCTGAATTGTTTAAATGTGTAGAATCCAAATAATATTGTTTTTCATCAACCGGTCAGAATTTACAGCAGGGCATGCAAATTCAGTCCATTTTTTTGTCCAGACAGAAACTGCACACAGGCTGAATGTGAATATAAGTCTCTGTAAATCCAGTCTCTGACAGCAGGTGGCGCTTATAGAGCAGCAGAATTACAGCTGTTTCCTTAACCTCCGTGCACAAACCAGCATTGCTTTATAGGGTTTTACATGGAGCGAAGATGAAAACAAAATGCCATCAAATCTTTTCTGAAGACAGTCAGAATCTTCAGAGGTACATTCATATAATTGATCCATTCATATATTCGATTGTATAATTCCTTATCACTCTTTTAAAACCTCGCCGCTTTTCCGCCATGTTTTCACACAAAAAAAACTACTCTGCTGCTGTGACTGTTACTTAAAACTGTGCTTTATGCTGGACAGTATTTATTTATCCTCAGTTGTTGAAATCACGGTAATCGAATATGGTTATAATGATAATTAAAATATGAAATGGTAATACTAACCGTGAAGAATTTTATCATGATTTATGGTCAAATTGTTACATCACTAGTAAGCATTCAACTGTAGAGCTCTCTATTTGGAATTCTTACTAGAAAAAAATTCAGTTGTAGAGCTCTGTAAATAAAAATGAATGGAAGTCAATGGAGACATATGACTAGTAAAAATTCATTTGTAGAGCTCTCTAATTGGAATTGTTACTAGTAAGAATTGAATTAGAGAGCTCTGTAATTGAATGTTTACTAGTAAAAATGCAATTACGACGAGTAACACTGGGAATATTTTAAGCTAAAATGGCTTGCCATAATATTGTTGATATGTTGGTGTGTTTTGGTGTGGTTTCAGTGTTTGATGATGATGATGAGAATAAGCTGACATACACGGAGATCCATCAGCAGTACAAGCAGCTGGTGAGAGCCGCTCTGAAGCGCTTTGAATGGCAGCTGGTGAATGAATGCGCTGTTCTGACTCTGTTGTGATTGATTGGCATGTGCTGTGGAGGTGGAGCGGCTGCTGGAGAACTACATGCAGGAGGTGGGCATCAGTGAGCAGCAGTTTCTGACCGCCTGCTCCTCTTTCAGCAAGACTAAGACTCTACAGGTAAGAGATTAGCGCACCTTCCTCTGGTGTCTCATGAAATCACAGTTCTGTGCGCTGGATGACTGATTACTGAGCGTTACAGTGGGGTTTAGACGCCCTGTCGCTCTTCCATTATTTATTGTGCTGTTCACTGGCTGATCTGATGGAGCTTGCGCTGGGCTTTTCTCTCGCATTGCACTTGTTTTTTGCTCTGTGTTCAGGGGAGAAGTGTTTTCCTGCACAACTGGAGGCTGCAGTTTCAGGACCGCATTTCTAGGATCCTATAGTTTTTTTTTTTTTTTTTTTTTTTTGTACCTAGATAGTACACGTACGTCTACAAGATGTCTATTAAAGATCGCTTGATCTGGAAGACATCTGCTGTGTACAAACATCTGACAGACGTCTGTAAGATGTCAGTTTTACATTCATTCTAAATCATAAACATCTTAAAAGAGTCATCAGATGCCCATTTTCCACAAGTTGATATGATTCTTTAGGGTCTGTAACATACTTTGGTTAAAATTTCTCAGTCGTAGTGTAAAACACCTTCTTTACCCTGTCAAAATCAGCTCTGTTTTCATGAAGCCATTCTAGTCCATGTTTCTTTAAATGCAAATGAGCTCTGCTGGCCCCGCACCTTTATTCCTGGGTTGATGAACAGACTGTAGACTTCAGATAACTTGTTTTTTTTTAACATGATTCCCAATTATTTCTATTCACAATTTCTAGTATTTGTACAGGCTTTACATTTTTATGTTACATTTACTTTTTTTTTTTTATCAAGTGTACAGTTGTACAGTTTCATTTTTTGCATTTTGAAAAAATATTTCTGTGTTTTGTATCCCTCTGTGTTGTTTAACTTTTCTGTTTGGGAGATAAATGAGTCTTTAAATCTCCTTTATAAATGCTTTACAATATATTCCTCACTTTAGATGAGCTCACAAAAATAGATGACTGGCAACTGCTAAATGTTTTATAACTACCTGACTTAATCATGAATTACAGCAGGAATATGTGTTAATAAAGCATTTAGTAACACACTGAGCAATTATTATCATGCGTCTAAATAATAAGATTTACAAATGTACATTTAAATAGTTTATTAATCATTTACTTACGCTTTCTAAATGATCTTATGAACCACTGACAACTCCTAAATAATTGGTTTGTAAATAATGTAATAATTTAGAAATGTTAAACTGATCATTAATAAACTATGAAAATACAATTATTAAACATTTATACATTTATACAAAACATTTATAGCAGTATTCATAAACTGCTTCCTAATGCCTATTAATGTTGGAACAATGCTTTATAAAGGATGAATTGACTATTTACTAATGATTCATAGTGTGCAGTTATTATAAAGTGTTACCGATAATTTGAATACAAATAGCAGTTCACAACATCCAGCAGCACAATAAACTGTTTTGCACAGCTAAATGGAGATTGCTGACACCCCCTCAAACACTCAAGTTCAAGCCAGCTCTTACATTGAAAATAAGATTAAAAAATGAATAGTTTGTGTGGATCTAGTCTTTGCATCAGTTTGTTTGATGTTTGAATCAGGTCTCCTCTGTTGGAATAGAATTGGCTAGATGGCGCTTTCACAAAAAGTAGGGTGCTAGAAATTCGGTCCTGAAACTGCAGTCTCTGGTTGTAACAGGGCGAACTAGACGTGAGACGTGCGGATCCATGTGCAAGCTTTATTATAACAGACGTGGTCAACAAACACAGGCAAGGTCGAAACACCAGCAAACAGGTAAAACACAGGCAAGATGAAGAGTAATCCTTAGGACAAGCGTGGGTCTTCGAACGGCGAACAATATCCGGAGG
>JAFVLL020038188.1:0-10609 GCA_021397915.2 Tor tambroides
ACAGATGATAATCATACAGATGGGCCATATAGTCAATAATAGCCGATCATTGACAGCATTCACATTGATAGCTGTCATACAGTCGGTAATCACATGCTGATGTGCGTTCATACAGATGATAATCATGCAGATACAGCCACATTCCCCACAACACACACACACACACACACATATGAAAAATGTTGAAGAAAAAAAAAGAAAAATAATTATTTGTGCAAAAAGGCGATCGCTAAGTTACGTCCCCATCAGATGACAGGTGCGTCACAATGTGCGTCACGCGCCATCACAAGAGAGCGCGAGAATTCAAATAAACAATATTCCGCGTATCTATGACCTTTTTTTCAGTGGATGGTCTCATTCTGTTTGTGACACTGTATGCTACAAAACCGTGTTGTTGTTTTTTACCACCAAGATGCTGTTTTTGAGCGTAATTTATTCCATAACGGACACAAACAATAACTCTCCCGAAGAAATGAAACGTAAACAAAGGAATATCGATCCATATTACAACGTTATTGTTTCGCTGGACTAAAAGTGCTCTATGGGATGTTGTTCTGTGGACCCTTACCTCTCTAACTAAACCGGGATTTCAGCAGTGGATGCGTTTGTGACTCGTTATTACAGTGATAATGGTACATACTGCCTTTTTATTATGCATGTTTTGATGTGTACTGCTTACACAAATTTAGCAAATACATTCTTTATAAGCTTTCATTCGAAAAACAGCGATCTATCGTCGATGCTTGAGGCTTAGATCTTCAGAATGATATATGGTTTGTCAAGATTAACTTTGTCCCGTTTCATTTAAATTATTCGTAAACAATGACACGTGCACACAAAGAGCATCCTGGTGCTAGTTATCAGCTAATATTCTACTAACACTCTAATGAGAGTTAGTAGACATGCAGGTGCAACATTACTTATAGTCAATAAAATGTGTTAAAGGGACCATCAAAATAAAGTAAAATCGTATTCATACCTTTAATTCAGTACTTAGCTGAAACACCTTTACTGTCTCAAGTCTTTTTATGTATGATGTGACAAGGAGCTGACTTGTGGCCAAGTATGGTGACCCATACTCAGAATTTGTGCTCTGCATTTCACCCATCCAAGTGCACATACACAGCAGTGAGTAGTGAAACACACACACACACACTGTGAACACACACCCAGAGCAATGCGCAGCCAATGCTGCTGCGGCGCCCGGGGAGCAGTTGGGGGTTCGGTGCCTTGCTCAAGGGTCTCACCTCAGTCCCCACCTACCTACAATCCCTGCCAGACCTGAGACTCGAACCCGCAACCTTTGGGTTACGAGTCCAACTCTCTAGCCACGACTGCCCCCAAGCTTTGCTCATCATCATTTGGCAATTATCTGCCATTCTTCCTAACCTCACCTCTTCACCTCTGAAGTTGGATGGGGGCAGATGCACATTTTCAGGTTTTTCCAGAAATTATTGTATTCAGAATTGATTGTGTTCAAGCCCAGGCTCTGGCTGGGCCACTCGAGGACATTCAAAAAGTTGTCTATAAGCCACTCTTGCTGTGTGCTTAGGGTCATTGTCCTGTTGGAAGGTAACCCTTCTGCCCAGTCTGAGGTTCTGAATGCTCTGGACTGGGTTTTCATTAAGGCTATATCAATATTTTGGTGCACTGAGCTCTTCTTCTACTCTGACGAGTCCTTCAGTCCCTACCGCTGAAAAACAGCCCCACAGCATGAGGCTGCTATCAGCACACTTAACTTTTGGGATGGTACTCTGCAGGTCCCTGCTGAAAAATCCAGCATAACCAGCATGGATTCCAAGCTGGTCCATGCTGGTTTATGCTGGTTAGTGCTGGCCAGGCAGGTTTATAATGGTATAGTACTGGTCCAGGCTGGCTTATGCTGGTATAGTCCTGGTCCAGGCTGGTCTACGCTGCTATTGTGCTGGTCCAGGCTAGTTTATGCTGGTATAGTGCTGGACTAGCTGGTGGACCAGTATATCTATGCTGTTCTCAAGCAAAATGGAGATGGTGATACTGGTTCACCAGCATGGTCTTGCAGGGTTGATTGTCAGTAGGCCAGCTGTCTGTATGCAAGTAGTGTTTTGGGGACAAACATAGTTTTTGCTTGCATATTTCTCTATTTAACACATTAATAATTTAAATGAAAAAAACAAACAAACAAAAAAACAATATAAGGTTAAATATGATTTATTTAACATATTTATTTAACATATGATTTATTGAATTATATGACAACTTTGTAATTTATTTTGCTCCTTCTGCTGAAAGTAGAATGGAAATTTGTAATTGCTTTAGTTATGATTACATTATTAATCAATGTCACTGGTAAACTGGTAAAACGTTTCAAATGAATTGTCTCCTGTTTCATAAGATCTGTACACAAATCATTCAAAATCAGTTAAAAAGAGCTTGTGTACATTGCATAACAAAAACATTTAGAGATATGAAAACCAAAATTGTCTAATAGAAGCTTAATCATAAGCAGTTCGTTCAAAAACTGGGGTTATGAAAAGAGCTTTTTCAATGGGATAGTTAATAACAACTTCATAATAAAATTTCAAAACTGAAAGTTGTTGTTTTTAAAGACTTTCATACTTATCTGAGATGTCACATATGTCCAAATCCAGCTGTCAGTCACTGATTTCAAAACAGGCACATAGTAAATGGTATGTCAGTCCCAAACTGGTTTGCAATAAGTGAATATGGTAATTCTGTTCTTGCAGTTGTTTAAACAATCTCTTGTTTGTTGATTTCATCTAAGGCTGTGTGGTTGTAAGTAGTTAATGTGTTTCTGCTCACCTCTTCACTTTTTTCTGTTTTCGCTGTTCCTCTTGTCCTCAGTGATTCTGCTTGTTAACCATAGCTGTCATCACTAATGCTCAGTCATTACTTGTAGAGTGAATCTAATTTATTTCACTAACTACAACACTGCTTCAGTGTTACTTTTACTCTCTATCAATGTCTGATTAACACTGGGGATTTTACTGTGTAAACATGTAACCAGCAACATGTGTTTTTCTTTATTAACTAATTTATTAAAATTAATTTGTAAAATTGTCTTAGAGTTCAACTACAAACACAAACCAATTTCAAAAGAAACATGATATGTAACACACACAAATTATGTTGTGGTCTTGCTAGGATCATACCAGCACCCAAAAGACAACAAATGCTGGTCCACCAGCACACCAGCATCCCAAACTGGTCCCAGCATGCAAAACATACCTTATGCTGGTCCACCAGTACACCTGCTTACCATGCTGGGGACCAGAAAACCAGCAACCAGCACGCCATGCTGGGATCCAGCAAACCAGCAACCAGCAACCCATGCTGGGATTCCGCAAACCAGCAATCAATATCTCATGCTGGTCCCAACATGCAGAACATACCTTATGCTGACCAGCAATGCTGGATTTTTCAGCAGGGGTGATGATCAGTGCCTGGTTTCATTCAAACATGATGCTTGGAATTGAGGTTCATCAGACCAGATCTTGTTTCGCACAGTCTGGGGGTCCTTTTGGTGCTTTTTTTGTTGTTGTTGTTGTTGTTGTTGTTGTTTTTTTTTGCAAATTCTAAGTGTATTTTCATGCGTCTTTACGGAGGAGAGGATTAAGTCTTCCCACACCGCCATAAAGCCACGACTGGTGGAGTGATGCAGTGATGTTTGTCCTTCTGTAGGTTTCTCCTGTCTCCACATATGATCATGGAGCTCAACTAGAGTGACCATCAGCTTCTTGGTCACCACTCTAACCAAAGCCCTTCTCCATCAGTTGCTCAGTTTGGCCAGGAGGCCAGCTCTAGGAAGAGTTCTGGTTGTTTCAAACTTCTTCCGTTAAGGGTAACAGAGCCGCATAATTTTTTTCGGAACTCTTCCCCAGATGTGTGTCTTGATGCAATCCTGTTTCTGAGCTCTATAGGCAGTTTTTTGACCTCAGGCTTGGTTCTGATACGCATTTTCAGCTGTTAGACCTTTTATTAAGATGTGTGTACCTTTCCAAATCATACCCATTCAACTGAATTTGCCACAGGTTAACTTTACTTGAAGTGTAGTAACATGACAAGTACAAGTAATATGAATGCTCCTCAGCTAAATTTCAACTGTCCCCAAAAAGGGTATAAATACTTATGCAATGAAATCATTTAAGTTTTTTTAAGGTGTACAGAGTGTGGATTAATGTGGAGACATAAAAAGTTTTGTAGAAGTCATGGAAGTTTATTTCACAAATCTCTGTATAATAGAGTTATATTTAATCAGGTCCTGAATTTGTGTGTATATCGCATAGTTTTACTCATTCCCGCAGCTTTCAAGTTAATGAGGGAAATTCCTGCAAACATTTATTTAATATAGCATGTAGGTTAGATCAGTAAATAAATCCACATAAAATATCAGATTAAATCAGTCATTTGAAAACAGCGTGAGTGATTCAGCTGTACCGCGTCTTCTCTCTTTCACTCTCTCAATTCACATCAGCTCATCTCATCTGCACTACAAGAGCTACTGTGATAAATAGTATCTGGGTTTGTAACAAGCTTTCTTATTGGTTATTATGTATGAGTATGTACGCATACGGAAGTGTTCAGTAAACGACATCTAAAACAGCATGCAAGTCTAGCATGGTTTATGACATGTCAGATGTCAGAAGCGGGATCTTAGCTCAGTGGACACTGACAGACTGTTGCTATATTGCCCCTTTAAGGGACTTCTAAGACCGAACCCCCAACTGCTCCCCGGGCGCCGCAACATAAATGGCTGCCCACTACTCTGGGTGTATGTGCACTTAGGATGGGTTAAATGCAGAGAAAAAAAAAATAACAATAATTTTTTAAGGGCAGTCGTGGCCTAATGGATAGAGAGTTGGACTTGTAACCCGAAGGTCGTGGGTTCAAGTCTCAGGTCTGGCAGGGATTGTAGGTGGGGAGAGTGAATAACCAGCACTCTCTCCACCCTCAATACCATGACTGAAGTGAGACCCTTGAGCAAGGCACCCAACCCCCAAAC
Source organism: Tor tambroides (assembly GCA_021397915.2). Lineage (NCBI taxonomy): Eukaryota > Metazoa > Chordata > Actinopteri > Cypriniformes > Cyprinidae > Tor > Tor tambroides. The sequence goes on from JAFVLL020038188.1 coordinate 5,003, forward strand.
TGCTCCCCGGGTGCCACAGCATTGGCTGCCCACTGCTCCAGGTGTATGTTCACTACTGTGTGTGTGTGCGCACTTGGATGGGTTAAATGCAGAGCACAAATTCTGAGTATGGGTCACCATACTTGGCCACACACCACTTCCCTTTCCCCTTTTTTAAGCGAAGAGCTGCACAGTCAAGAATATGCTCACATTTTCGCCGCCAGAAAGTTTCCTGTTTGAAAGGCCGAGCGAATGGCCAGAGTGGAAACACAGATTAATGCGTTACAGAACAGCCACCAAATTATCACTGGAGGATGGCAGTGTGCAGGTCAGTGCTCTCATTTATTCCATGGGGAAGGATGCAGAGAATATATTCAAATCTTTCATGTACATTTACATTTACATTTAGTCATTTAGCAGACGCATTTATCTAAAGCGACAAATGAGGACAATAGAAGCAATCAAAACCAACAAAAGAGCAACAACATTCAAACGCTATGACAAGTCTCGGTTAGAAGTACACGTAGCAAGTTTTTTTTTTTTTTTTTTTTTTTTAAGAAAACAAGTAGATAGAATATAGAAAAAAGAAACCTAAAGAAATCATTCACATTTGATAACGACAATGGCAGAGATAACTATGAAGTGGTAATTCAGAAGTTTGACGAGCGCTTCATTCCCCGAAGAAACGTGATATACGAGCGTGCATGTTTTCATCAGCAGTGTCAGCAAGATGGAGAGACAATAGAGGCATTCGTAAGAGGACTTTATGAGCTCTCAGAACATTGAGATTTTGGCGAACTATATAATGAATATATCCGAGACAGGATTGTGATCGGATTGAGAGACAAATCTCTGTCAGGAAAGCTGCAGCTTCAAGGAACACTGACGCTCACTAGAGCTATTGAAATAGCATGTAGCCACAAGCTCATTAAAAACCAAAATGCGGAGCAAAGCGAAAGTAAATTAGAGGAGGTTGACCTCCCCAACAAAGTCGGGGCAGAGGAAGGAAAATTAGCACTGACAGACAGAGAAAAGGACAAGGCTATAGAAATGAATGGAGTGACAGGAAGAAATGCACAAGATGCAACAAAACTCATAATCAGAGAGAATACTGTCCTGCCAAAAAAGCTGAATGTCGGAAGTGCAAAAAGATTGGCCATTTCGCTATAGTCTGCCACACTAAGACAGTGCAGGAAGTAACATCTTATGAAGATGCAGGGTCAGCAATGTTCTTGGGCTCTGTTCAAAGTAAGGATGCACCCATTCCACCATGGACAGTTGACATCCTTATGGAAGGCCAAATAATACATTTCAAAATTAATTCTGGTGCAGACACCACTGTAATATCTGAGAAAAGTTATGAAAGTCTGAAAAATAAGATACCACTCAGCAAAACAAATGTCATACTGAACAGTCCTGGTGGCAAGCTGGAGTGTATGGGCCAGATGAGAACAGAAGTAAGCGTAAAAAAAATATGTACATGATCAATGGTTATGTGGTGAGAGGAGCCCGTGTTGGAAATCTGCTAGGACACAGTGCTGCAACTGAAACGGGGCTAATAAAAAGAATAGACGAAATAAGAGAGAATGTGTTTGGCTCTTTGGTACTGATGGCATGCGAACCAGTTAAAATAATGCTTAAAAGTACAGCGGAGCCATACAGCGTTCATGTAGCTCATAGAGTACCAATCCCAATGCTTACAAAGGATAGTATGTTCTGCCAACCTTGGATTTCATCACCTCTAAACTGGCAGGGGCGACAGTCTTTTCTAGCCTCGATGCTGCCAGCGGTTTCTGGCAGATACCGTTAGACGACGCCAGCAAGAAGTTGGCTACTTTTATAACCCCCCTCAAGAGGTACTGTTTCTGTCGCTTGCCATTCAGCATAACAAGTGCTCCAGAGATATTTCAGAAACGCATGAGTGAGCTACTTCGGAACATTGAGGGAGTATGCTGCTACATGGACGATGTCTTAGTATATGGTCGTACTCGTGAAGAACATGACCATAGACTTGATGAAATACTGAAGACTATCCATGCCTCAGGGCTGAAGAAGGAAAAATGAATTTTTGGTCAGAAGGAACTGGGTTTTGTGGGACATCGTCTCAGTCAAGAGGGCATTAGACCCGACTCAGAAAAGGTCCGTGTTATTTGGGACCTCAGCAAACCACAAAATCTGACTGAGTTAAAACGGATGCTGGGTATGATCAATTACCTTTGCCGCTACCTGCCACACAGCGCTACAGTGTTACAGTCATTGAATGAGCTACTGAGAGCTGATGCAGTGTGGAGGTGGGACGAGAGTCAAGAGGAGGCGTTCATGAAAGTGAAATAAATGTTAGTTGCAGGCTTGCAGCTCCAGTGCTGGCATATTACGACATGAACAAGCCAACAGTCGTCATGGCCGATGCCAGCAGTTACGGAACGGGGGGGCATTGCTTCAAGAGCATGATGGGAAGATGCTTCCAGTGGCCTTCTGTTCCTGTACTCTCAAAGCCGCAGAGAAGCGCTACGCTCAAATTGAAAAAGAGTGTTTGGCTTCAGTTTGGATGTGCGAAAAGCTGTCATGATATCTCTGCGGTTTAGAGTCCTTCAAAGTACTCACAGATCATAAACCTTTAGTCCCTTTGATAAACCAGAAAAATCTTGACGAGGTCCCCATTTGCCAGTACCAGTTGTGCCAGATTAATAAGCTCACTCAACGCAAGGAGCTATTGCTAGTGACAAAGTTACCCCCAGGCCCATGGAGACACCTTGGGGTAGATCTCTGCGAAGCAGGTGGCCATCAATACCTTGTTGTAGTGGATTATTATTCGAGATTTATTGACATAGCCCACTTTGTCGACATGACAAGCAGAAGAGTGACTGGCAAACTAAAGAGCATGTTTGCACGTTTTGGCATCCCGTAAAGGCTGTGCTCTGACAATGCTCGACAGTTTACATCAGTCGAGTTTAAGACGTTTGCAGAACAGTATGGTTTTGTTCACATGACGTCCAGTCCTCACTTCCCACAATTGAACGGAAAAGCTGAGAGGGCTGTTCAGACAGCAAAGAAGATACTAAAGAAAGATGACCCTTTATTGGGACTTCTCGCATGTAGAGCAATACAGCTTCTCATGGGAAGACACCTCCGGACTTCAGTTCCAGTGATGGCAAGTAACTTGGTCCTTGAATGGCCTGACTTGAAGAGAGTGGAAGTTAAGGACTGCAAGGCCAAGGAATCTTACAGATACTTCTTCAATCAATGACATGGCGCTAGATCCTTATCGCCGCTATCTCCTGGGGACTCAGTGAGCCTAAAGCTGGATGGTCAAAAGGAATGGATGATGAAAGGGATCGTAAGTCATCAAGCTGATCAGCCAAGGTCATACTATGTGTCAACTGACCACGGAGAATTTCGCAGGAATCGTTAAACATCTTCAAGCCATTCCAGGGGTACTGCTATTCAACATGAACAAGATCTACCAGACCGCACAACAGATGTTGAGGAAAGTCACCTACCTGGGGTTCCAAGCGAGCAATTACCTGAGGCGAATCAGGGAACATCTATTCCTTCCTTAGAACTTACAGCTGCTGTGCCTCATACTCCAAAACATGTAGTGTCACCCAAGACCACATGCTGTGGGTGTGTGATAAGAAAGCCATTGAGCTACCAGTCATAATACAGATTCAACACACTTTTTTTCCCCTTTTCGCATTGTCTAATTAGTGCATTACACTTTATTTGCGGAAAGAGTCATTTTGCATAATGTTATATTTGTGATGTCATCAGCAGTGTAATTGAACTTTTGATCTAATTTTGTTTGTTAAAAAGTGACATACTTTGCCCAAATAGGGGGAAGATGTGATAAATAGTATTTGGGTTTGTAACAAACTTTCTTATTGGTTATTATATATGCGTATGCACGTATATGGAAGTGTTCAGTAAACGACATCTAAAACAGAATGCAAGTCTAGCGTGGTTTATGACAGGTACTGCACGCTGATCCAAGACTTTCGCTCGCATCTCGGCACAGTTGACAGAACTGTCACTTGCCTAATCGGGTCATTGTTGCATCATCACGAAAATGTATAATTTGCACATCTTTTTAAAGCATTTTAAGTCATTCGATACTCGCACGATCCAGATGTGGGTTTCTGTGCGCTCACAGTCACATCCAATGCGCACGCATATAAAGCTGGCTCGCGAGTATCATATTGAGTTATTTTTCATAGTTTGTTGAGCTTAAGGTCAAATACACACAAAATTAAGTCAACATGGCCGTACTGGCGAGTATCATTACACAGTCGGTTTTGTCTTGAGTGGCCTAAATTTTAACAGTTGAGAAAGAAAAGAAATATCTATATCTATACAGTGCCTTCCATAAGTATTCATACCCCTTCATTTTGTTATGTTGCTGCCTTGTTAAACTGCTTTAAATTACTTTTTCCCACATCAATCTACACTCCATACACCATAATGACAAAGCAAAAGACAGGTTTTTAACATCTTAAAAATGTATTAAAAATAGAAAACTTAAATGATTCCATTGCATAAGTATTCATACACTTATCTAGGACAGATGAAATTTAGCTCAAGAACATTCATTTCACTTGTAGATGTTACTATACTTTGAGTGAAGTTAATCTGTGGCAAATTCAATTGAATGGGTATGATTTGGAAAGGCACACACATCTTAATAAAACAGCTGAAAATGCATATCAGAGCAAAAACCAAGCCCTAAGGTAAAAAAAAAAAAAAATGCATGTAGAGCTCAGAAACAGGATTGCATCAAGCCACACATCTGGGGAAGAGTTCAGAAAAAAATTCTGCTTCATTGAAGGTTCACAGAAGCATGTAATCTCTGTTACCCTTAATGGAAGAAGTTTGAAACAACCAGGACTCTTCCTAGAGCTGGCCTCCTGGCCAAACTGAACAATTGATGGAGAAGGGCTTTGGTTAGAGTGGTGACCAACAACCTGATGGTCACTCTAGTTTAGCTCCATGATCATATGTGGGGATAGGAGAAATCTACAGCAGGACAAACATCACTGCAACACTCCACCGATCGTAGCTTTATGGCGGTGTGGCAAAAATCAATCCTCTCTTCAGAGAAGACACATGAAAACACACTTGGAATTTGAAAAAAAAAGTACCTAAAGGACCCTCAAACTAGGAGAAACAAGATTCTCTGGTCTGAAAAACCTCAATTCCAAGCATCATGTTTGAAGGAACCCAGGCACGGCTCATCACCAGAGTACCATCCCAAAAGTTAAGTGTACTATTAGCAGCCTCATGCTGTGGGGCTGTTTTTCAGCGGCAGGGACTGAGGGACTCGTCAGAGTAGAAGAAAAGCTCAGTGCACCAAAATATTGATATATCCTTAAAGAAAACCCAGTCCAGAGCATTCAGAACCTCAGACTGGGCAGAAGGTTTACCTTCCAACAGGACAATGACCTTAAGCAAACAGCAAGAGTGGCTTATAGACAACTTTGTGAATGTCCTTGAGTGGCCCGGCCACAGCCTGGCCTTGAACCCAATCAAATATTTCTGCAGAAACCTGAAAATGTGCATCTGCCCCCATCCAACCTGACAGAGCTTGAGAAGTGAAGAGGTGAGGAGAAGAATGGCAGATAATTGCCAAATGCT
>JAFVLL020038189.1:0-20547 GCA_021397915.2 Tor tambroides
AAAGATGTTAGCCAGTCACAGCAGTGGGCGTTTCCATTGAAGTCTCACAGCAGACACGACCCTTCAAACAGAGCGTTTGTTAACACTTTCTATGAACCCCGTATTTATAATACATTATAATGGTATTCTTAAGGCATTATAATGAATGCATAATACATTATAAAACTTTATAACGTGTTATAAAATCTCATGAATAATCATAACATCAATTATAATACATTATAGTACTTATGTATTTGTGGTTATAACTTTTAAGAGTATGATTATTTATAACACATAATAAACACCATATTAAATTACTTCATTTATAATGGGCTATTTATTGACATTGTTTAAGATCTGCACAGTACCTTACTACATCTCTTGAGTGCAATGTGTATGTATATATATATATATATATATATGTGTGTGTGTGTGTGTATATATATATATATATATATATATATATATAAAACTAATTGTATTAATAGACTTAGGTAGGGTAGGTAGAAAGTTCACTTGCAAAGTATCCTATACTCAGTATGTCTGTTGAGGAACCATCAAAATAAAGTGTTAGCATACAGTATATTCAGCAGAAACTACTAATACTCTCACGACTGCTAGTTGACACGTAGTTGCAGAGTTACTTATCAACAGCTGTCTAAAGGGTGCCATCAAAATAATCAAACTGATATTACAATAGAAACAGTTCAAAGCCAAGGTGTCATATTACACATTCACCTGATCTGATATCTGATCTTATGGCTGTTTGAGAAAAAAAAAATATTATTGTTGTTATTATTATTACTTATAAGTGGTCTTTGTCTTCTTTAAGTAAAGTAACATAAGTAACGTGGCAAGATATGAGACTTAATACATTATAACTATGAGAAATATAATCCATTGTAACTTAAACGAATGGATCGTGGTCATTGTGTGTTATAAATAATCATACTCTTAAAAGCTATAACCACAAATAAGTAACTATTATAATACATTAAATCTGTTCTTATGAATATTCATGAGATGATACAACATATTATAAAGTTAATTATAATGCATTATGCATTCATTTTAATGCCTTAAGAATACCTTTATAATGTATTATAAATACAGGCTTCATAGAAAGTGTTACCAAGCGTTCAAATCAGATGTTAAAATCAGTGTAGAAAATAGACATTTATTTCTCAGTAAAACATAATAGGTGCACCTTAGGACACATTATAAAGTAATAAAAATCCAGTTCATGCCTCTTTTAAAAGTTATTAAATTTGACGTGCTGATACCTGCAGATTCCCTGTAGACAGCTGTGAAATAATGTAGATTAGACATTTCACAATACACCAAAGGGTACATTTACATGACAACAATACAAAATAAAAAAGGGTCATTTGTGTCTTAGAGTTTTTTAAAGGGGTCATATGATGCTATTTTTAAAGATCATTATTTTGTGTATTTGGTGTAACAGAATATGTTGACATGCTTTAATGTTCAAAAAACACATTTTTCAAATACTGTACATTCTTGTAGTTCCTCTATGCCCTGCCTCTCTCAAACGCGTCATTTTCTACAAAGCCCTTCCTTCCAAAAGCACAGTCTGCTCTGACTGGCCAACTGACCCAGTGCATTGTGATTGGCAGAACACTACAAGCGCACGTCGGAAATGTAACGTGCGTTACCCTAATCGTGAGCTTCAGCTTTCAAAGTAAATATAAAGACAAATAATGTCGTTAGTTTTACCATCAGTTCAAGCCCGAGAGGGGAACAGAGTCATGTAACAGACACAGTGATGATGCTTCTATGTATTTTTGATGTGCTGTGATTTCTGACGGGCTGTACACTCTGCTGTGATGTGACCCTGTTCCCCACACACACACACACACACACACACACACACACAAAACGCTACTCTACACTGCGCAAAACTCCACATTTGAACAGTCAATAGCAAATACTTAAACTAATGACAAAACAAACTTACAGCCGCTTATTCAGAAGCGCCAGATTGTCATAGCAAAGTCGGAATTTTTTTTAGAAATAGCCTCTTTACTCTCCTTGGTTCACGAAACTGTCGTCCATAAAATGCGTTGCAAAATTTCAAACATTTGGGTTGTGCTGTTTTGTTGTAAACAAACCTTAACCAATGATTCCTAATTGCATCTACTTTCAGAAGGCCAAATAAAGTGCTTTCGCATAGAAACACACAGGGTCTCCCTGACATGGCTGCATCAACACTACTGCCGTTACTGAAACCACGCCTTCTTTCTTTGCGTGAACATTTGGGCGGCATTACGCAAATATTTCCACATCGTGACGTGGGCGTGTTTGAATGAGGCGTTTTAGCCCAGTCTGGATCAGTCTTCTCTTTTAGATAGAATAAATCCTTTTGTGGGAGCTTTGTAACTCTGCAGATCTTATACATGCACAAACAGCTACATAACACACTAAAGAAAAGGAAAACAAGAAATTGCATCATAAAGGGATCATATGATGCGATTTCAAGTTTTCCTTTCTCTTTGGAGTGTTACAAGCTGTTCGTGCATAGATAAGATCCCTGAAGTTGCAAAGACTAAAGTCTCAAAATCAAAGAGATATTCTTTATAAAAGTTAAGACTTGACCACGCCCACCTAAAATGGCTCATTCAAACATGACCCCACGTCTACGTCACGGTGTGGGAAGATTTGCAAAACACCGCCCAAATGTATACGCAATGAAAGGGGGCGTGATTTTTATTCTCGCTGTAGTATTGTTGCTGCTGCCGGCGCCATGTCCTGGAGACGCTGTGTTTCATTGTGAAAGTACTTTGTTTGGGCTTCCAAAAGAGGACACAACTAGAAATCAGTGGTTAAGTTGTATTTACAAAACTGTTCCAGAACAGTTCAACCCAAATATTCAGATGTGTTTAGCGCATTTTACGGAGGACTATTTCCTGAACCTGGAAAAGTAACGTTAGCCTGATGCCAGCTGTGCTCAAAGGCTGTTTCTATAAAGTGGGGCAATTCCAACTTTGCAAGGACAGTCTGACGCCTCTGACTCGCAGCCTGTAAGTATGTTTTCATATTTAAAGAATTTGCCACTGACGGTTCAAATGGGAGTTTTGAGCAGTGTAGAGTACCTAGTGCTTGTTGTTTGTCGTTTCTCCGATCACAAATGCAGACATGGTAATGTTTACGCAGCGCGATGCAACGCAACGCGTAAAAAGTCAGTAAAAGTCATTATAATCAGTAATTATGCCCCCACTGGATGCAACAAATGCATAGTTTATAATGGGTTTTATTGTTTTAATCTCATCGCGCTGGGACACAGCATCACAATACGGTAAGGCGGCGTAACAGTTCCGTCTCACATTTGAGGTATTCGGCCAATCACAACGCACTGTATAGCTGGCCAATCAGAGCACACCTTGCTTCTCAGAATGATGAGCATTGTAAAAATCGTCGCGTTTCAGAAAGGCGGGGCATAGAGGAGCAACAATAATGTACAGTATGTGGAAAATGTACCAATACATTTACACAAAATAATGTTCTTTTTAGCAACGTCATATGACCCCTTTAAAAGTTTTGCATACAGACAACAGCATTGTGAAAATCAGTCCTATATGTTGAAAATAGTAAAATCATGCGCATGTGTATTAAGCCCAAAACAAACTGCATGATTTTTGGCCGTCCCAGACGAAAGATTGGCATCGTGAAATAATCGTGGTGATTTCTGTGATTGTGGCTCCTAATCGGTAGTCCTGTGTTGTACTGTGAGAGAGGTTCAAAGACGCCCGTTGTCACGGTTTTGCGACTAAAGATATGATAATTTTCAAACAGACATTCAGCATGATCATCGCACAGTGTATTTGCTGCTACGATCCACATTTACTCGCCAAGCAATAAAAATATGACATGAAATCAATGCGACATGATGCTAAAATATAAAACTACTTACCTCAAGCTCTTATTCCGTCCTCTTTCGCTGCTTCCATTTTTTCAGCACACATAACTACAACTGCTAAAATGTGATTTTATCATGCTCTTTTTGTTTACCACTAGCGCATGCTGATGACGTTTTATTCTTCTATAGTAATGTGCGTCTACGAGTCAATAGGTGTCATCACCATACAGTCTACACACGTCTTGACCAGGTTTATTAGATCCATGTTGCACAGTGTGGTCTGCAATGATCTTATAGGTTTGCTAAAATTATGCAGTGTGTCACAGTGATTCTTTACAACAGGGGAGTCAAACTCCATTCCTGGAGGGCCACAGTCCTGTACAGTTTAGATTAAACCCTAATTAAACACACCTGACCCAGCTAATGAAGTCATTTAGGCTTATTTGAAAACTACATGGGCTGGATCCGAAATCATCCATCCATTCATTTTACTAAGTATTTGTCCATGGCAGAATATAGCGTAATACAACACCGGTATAAATTCATTGTAAATTGAATATTAAATTGTTTAACTAGGGTTTATACATAATTTCCAGGACAGAGTTCCTCCTACTTGAGCTGCCAGTTTGCCAGTTTCAAATGATTATTAAACAGCAAGCACAAACTATGCAAAATAATCAGTTCTTCCGGTGTACTCCAGTGTCCGAATTCACTTAACAGTTTTCATCCCCTCTTTCAAGTGAACTGTATTAGTGAACTAATGTAGGGAATAGTGAATGGGGGTTATAGCGATTTCGGATATACAGCCATGGCATGTGTGTTGGAGCAGGATTGGAACTAAACTCTACATCTTTACAGGTCTGCAGAGTTTGACACCTGTGCTTTACAAAGTGACATCGCCAACTACTAGCCTGTCAGGATAATACAGTGTTTTTTGTTGTTTCAGTGGATCTGTGTATACAAGGACAGTTTTGTTACAATTTATTTTCATCACTTTAATGTTTTCATTTTAGGCCTGATGAAAATGAAAGAAGAAAGACAAGATCTGAATGAGATGGAGGAGAAACATCAGTGTCAGAAAGATCATCATATCACTGCTGGAGAAAAATCAGTGAGTTGCAGCATTCAAGTAACAGAAGTCAAAAGGCCGTTCAGCTGCTCTCCGTGTGGAAACACTTTCAAACAGAAAGGAAGCCTTATGAAACACATGAGAATTCATACTGGGGAAAAGTCTTTCAGCTGCTCTCAGTGTGGAAACACTTTCACACGTAAAGCAAACCTTAAGAAACACATGTTAATTCATACTGGAATAAAACCTTACACCTGCTCTCAGTGTGGAAAGAGTTTTACACAGAAATGGCAACTTAAGGATCATCTGCTAACTCACACTTCAGAAAAGCCTTTCAGCTGCTCTCACTGTGGAAACACTTTCACACGTAAAACAAACCTTAAGACACACATGTTAATTCATACTGGAATAAAACCTTACACCTGCTCTCAGTGTGGAAATACTTTCACACGTAAAACAAACCTTAACACACACATGTTAATTCATACTGGGATAAAGTCTTACAGCTGCGCTGAGTGTGGAAAAAGTTTTACACAGAAAGGACACCTTAATGATCATTTGGTAACTCACACTTCAGAAAAGCCTTTCATTTGCTCTCAGTGTGGAAAGTCTTTCAAACATAAAGTAAGCCTTATGAAACACATTAGAATTCATAGTGAGGAAAAGCCTTTCAGCTGCTCTCAGTGTGGAAACACTTTCACCTGTAACAAAAACCTTAAGAATCACATGTTAATTCATATTAAGCCTTTTACCTGCTCTCAGTGTGGAAAGAGTTTCACCTGTAAACGAGGATTTAATCATCACATGAGAATTCACACTAAAGAGATGCCTTACCTGACAATTCATACAAATTAAAAGCTCTTTGCCTGTCCTCAGGGGCGCTGCTACTTTTTCTGGGCCCCCTGAACAGCATATCCACCCGGGCCCCACGGTCCTCCATCGTTGGGCCCTTGGAATCGTCCTAACTCCACCCCCCCACCCCACCCCCCCTCCTTACGGCACCCTTGTGTGTCCTCTTTGTGGAAGGAGATTTCGGTAAAGCGTTAGATTACATTTTCGTAATAATAGAGTACCTACCTATACAGTACATCCATGTATACAATTTAGGGATGCTCATTTCAGTTAATTTTCCTGACCGACAACCGCTGCTCGTTAACCGAATATTAATCGTTAACTGATAGAGTTAGAATAATAATAATAATAATAATAATGATAATAATTATATTGATAATATATGATAATAATAATAATGATAATAATTAGTATTAAAAATAGAATGGACAAGTATCTGTGATGATACGTAAAAAATACAAATATTTTATTTCAACTTGCAAACAGCAGCATACAGAGCAGCAGAGCAACAACAAAAATTGAGGATGTGTGAATCCAGGTTATCACAAACCAGCAGCGCTTCTGAGAACAGAGAAAATCAAAATAAAATAATATAAATAAAATAAATAGGCCTACACTAAATATATATAATTATCTAATTAAGATGATAAAACTAAAACACACACTGAATCCTTCTATGCGCTTTGAAGAACGGTACCGGTCTTGTTCTTCCTGTCGGACATGAAAATATATAGCAGGCCTACCTTGTGTCTAGTTTTTTTTTTTTTTTTTTTTGTAAGTCACGTCAACATGCTGAACGGATAGTCTGGAGCGCTGCCTATTAACTGTTAGACTTAACACCATAAAAAATCCCATCAGTTCGCATTTGGGGACTTTTCATTCACATGTCCTATGTTTCTATTCACAGTGTGTTTTTGTAGCATTGAGCAATATAGACGGTTTCAATGGCAACAGCATAAACAAACATTACTGCGCACGTGCGCTTTTGTGGCCCTAACTTAACTTTCAGTAGACATCCAAATAGAATCAATAACAACATAAGCAAAATATGTTTGCTGCGTAAATCAGACGGACTATGTGGGAGATTTAGATTTAATGTGGGAGAACTAGAGGTTTCCCCAGTAATGGCTGTAAACAAAGCAGCGCTGAGCTTACAAACGCTGCTTTATCAGGCATTACATGCAAGATGAATTAAAAATGACATCGAACATTATCTAAAGACAGTCTTCCTTCAGAAATACAGTGATATAAAACACCTGTGCCTCGTTTTGATTTTTAAAGATGCATAACAACCTGAGCCCAACTTCATTACTCATCACTTTAAAGGTGGGGTAAGTGAATTATGGAAGCCAATGTTGATATTTGAAATCACCAAAACAAACATGCCCCTACGCCAAAAGGGTCTCGCCCCTATTTTGATAGCTCTGCCCCACACATACGTACACATCCCAGGCAACAATTAGTTCTGTGAAACAAAGCAAAACCAATGTTACTCACCTATGGAGAAGAAACAAAGCAACCTCAGCATCCGATCACAGGCCTTCCCGCTCCTTGAATTCTCTCCAGCGCTGGAAAGCTGATCCTATATTTACACGGGTCGTACTTCTTGCCTTATCGTAAAACCGTATCTACACCGGACGCGAGCAGCGCAGCAAAATACTATAGAATTCATTATAATCAGTGATGCTGTCTACACTGGATGTGGCTTGGCACGACAAATCCTCGACGATAAACTGCTGCCGCGTTCTTTTATGAGATACTGACACAAATTTCAAATGATTTTCAATGGTCGCTTTGTCGCGTCCAGTGTAGACAGACTTTAGCTGTTGCGGCGCGGCATACGGTGTACACACGGTGTAAGCCTTCTTTTGTTCCGCAGACGTTTTCCTCTTTTGTTTTATTTATCCGCAATCTCTATCTTTCTGTTGTTGCTCAGCTAATGTCCATCATGTGCACTGAGTGCTCTTTCCTCTGGATCATGACTGCTGATTGGCTACAAGTCTGTTTTGGTACTGGGCCCGACTCAATTTTCTAAAGCGTTTTTGAAAAAATACATACCCCACCTTTAACTTTAACTGCGTTTGTAGCCAGTGCCACTAACCAGACCGATAAACAAACACAGACCGGAAGTTAACTTCGGGGCAGGCGTGTGCGCCCAATGAAACCTAATATATTAGCCAATCACAGACATATCTGTTGATTTCATGAATGCAGTGGCCAGAGGCGGTTAAGTTACAATCCTTTTACCACCCAAAATGCCGGTAGTGTTCTGTTCAGTTCTGCTCTACACGTTCGCAAACTCTCATTAAAACAAAGAAAATGTAGACATGATGTAAATAAGAGATTCATTGCACAGTGTAAAGGTTATTTTATTACTTTTTATTAACTTTGTGAGATCGTGATGAACTACAGTAAGATGAGTGACAGATTTCCAGTGACTGTAAGGGGAGCGTCGCGCCCATTGCACACTTTCTAGGCTAAATTCCATTCAGAATTTGAATACATTCACTCACAGATTCACTCTCTGATAACCATTTATCTAGTATTGCCACTTGCCATTGTGTTGCGTATAGGCTACTACATCATTTATGTGAAGGTGAAGCAGGTGCTTGCTCTGCGAAATATGTCTTATAAATATTATTGTCTCAATCCAAACACTCAACTGAGACTGTTGGGTAAAGAAGCTGGGTTGATTTGACCTAATTTGGGTTGATAATAGTAATAAGTAACCCAACGGTGCTGGGTTAGGAATGTGGACATGAAAGAGAGCATGCAGCAATTCTCGCGAGTTCAAATGCAAACGGTTCTGTGCACCAAAATCTGTTTTTGCGGTGCTTAAATCGGGATTATGTGTGGAAAATAGAAGAAAACTAAGCGAAATGAAGAGAAGAGAGATTTTTGAAACTGGAGGATTTTGTCGAAGTGTTCTCTCTGTGACTGATGAGCAGTTAAGCCGGGAACTGAACAAGTCGAAATGGTGCTTGAGGACTGTGGATCAGAATGGCAAAATCAATGACCATAAAATCCTGTTGATTCACTATAGTACATAGTTTACTCTTGACTTTCAGTGTTTATTACAGGCTTTCAGTCTGTGTGTTTCTTGGTGTGATGGTTTGGCCATAGTGGTAGTTTATTCGCCAGTGGGTGAAAAACATGAACAAATTGAACAAAGTGTTACATTTGTTTTGTTTTTTTAAAATAAGTTATTTAATATTAAACTTTTTCAAAAGCATCTTGGTTGAACTGTATGTGCTGTATAAGGATGGAGTTGCTTTGCTTTTTCTGAACTTTCCATGTAGGTTTAAGTTTTTGCTTATTTGTGTCAAGTTCTGGTGTAATAAATGTCCACCTTTTATTTTCTGTTGCCTGTGTTGTTTCTGTTGTCATATTGTGTGTGATTTTGAACTAAAAAACATTTTTGGTTCATTTAAACACAGCAGTATAGTAAATTTCAAACAATTTTTGAATTAAATAAAACAGCCCACCATGTTTATTATTATATTACTTGATGTATGTATGACCTACTGTGCTAAAGAACAATAGTTTTGGAGTAATTTTTGTCACCACATACCCTATAACTACATGGAACAAGGAAGTAACAAGCACAAATTAACGTAAAAAGGGCAAAAACCATAAAGAGACATCATTTCTATTTTCCATCTTATTGGAACTCAAATAATACAATTTCATGATTTTTTTTTTTTTTTCAAATTTGACTCTTATTTTTGATTTTAATGTTTGTATCCCCCAGGATATGTCGCCCCTTTGGAGGTATACGTTCTCTGAAAACAGAACAGTTGTTTATCAATGCTTGTAACAACATGGTTGTAATTCCTGAACACTTTGGAATACAGACCTAAGGTTGGTCTCTTTTTAAAGAAGACACACAGCAGATTATTTCTGATGTTAAAGCATTTCAAAAAACAAAAGTATAACAAAGTTATAGAAGTTTAAGTTTACAATAAAGATAATGTAGTATACTATTTTTATTTTATTTTATATAAAATAAGTATTTTATAAAGTATGTTGAACTCTAAAATTTCCATTAAATCAAAGCCATACGTCTAACCAAGTTGTGTTCCAAATTTGAAGTTGATATCACAACAATAGTGGTTTCTGTGAGATTTTGTTTGGGCACTATACCAAAAATAACACTGGGTGTTGATTTATTTCTTTTTTTCCAGTGCAGTTTTCTGTCACAAATCAATCATTTTCTGTCACAATATCACTTCTATTACAAAACAGTTACCAAATATGGAACCTTGACGATATGTCCACGATTTCCAACGATATGTGTTTTGTAAAGATTACAAAAAGATCTGGGCCCGTATTCATGAAAAATCTTAGTGCTAAGCGTTGCTCCTAGTAACAAAATTTTAAGAAAATTCCTAGAAATGTGGGTGTTTCCTCTTGAAATTAAAGAAAAGATCCTAGTAAAGAAAAAAGTAATTCAGAAAGCTTCTTAACCCTTAAAAGAGGTCTTAAGGTCCAAAATTGTTAGGAGTACGGACGAGGACTTTTAAGGGGCTTAAGAGTTTCTTTAGCAGTGGAGAAAATGGACGAAACATGAAAAGGGAGAAGAAATGTGTTGCACACAATGCATGACAGTGAGTTAATAAGACGCTACACATTAGATTGTGCAGGGATCATGTTTGTGACCGATCAAAGACATGCTAACATCTCCAACACTGTACTGAAATGCCATAGCGCCAGAAATGGACATAATCACTACATTAACATATTTAGCAACTGGAAAAAATGCAACTATGCAGCAGTGAAGATTTGGGTCTGTTACAGCACTTATGTTGCTGTTCATTTCCTATAAAATATGTTAAGTATGACAGCATGGTAAATAAAAAATAAAGAATATATTTACACATCTAATTTGTGTGTGTGTGTGTGTGTGTTTTGTGAGAGAGAGAGTGAGAGAAAGTACGGTAAAACAGGAAAAATTACACCTGTAATTTCAAAGTGAAGGCTTATAATAAACCCTACTCTTAAAAGCGCTCTTTTATTTCCTTCTTGGACAACCAACCAATCACAGTCTTCAAAAGACTGTGTCATAGCTATCAACGGGGTCAGCCCCGCCTCCTCACTAAGATAAAAGTTTTTGTCTTTTCCTCGCTCAGAGTTGCTCTCAGATTGGTCCTGAATCACTTTTAAGCTAAGACTCCTTGCTAGACATTTTTAAGCTAAATTAGGAGCTCTCTAAAAGGATTCTTAAAATGTTTAGGAATATGGGCCCAGATTTTCTAAAACAAGCCACAAAATCACAGTCTATGTATATGATTTTATATCTTGATTTATACCCCTAAAAGGGTGATGTATCCCCTGAGATACAAATATTTAGAGACTGATTACAAAAAATGCAAGCATTTACATAAAATTTCAATGTAAACCTAATAAGTTAATGCTTAATAACAGCTTTTTAAACAGGTAAGTCCCCTCCAAAATGTGTAAATGTGTAAACTAGATCAACTTTTATTGGAGGGTGAGTAAATTTCCCACTACAGGTGGCCATGCAGTTTTAAATGTTTCCTGTGAGCGAAAAAATAATGTAGAACAAAAGTCACCTCATCTAAATATTCACAACAAACACCCTTTCAAAATGAAACTAAGAAAAAAGACCTACACTTTCACAGCTTCTCAAATGTTTGTATCCCCCAGGATACGTTGCCTCTTTTAGGGTTAAAGTGGTGATTATTCCCCCCTTGTTCCATGTAGATACAGGGAAAATCCAAATTTGTTGGCCCTAAATGAAACACAGAATAAGTGTATATTTGCACAGTAATTACAGAGAAAAATGTTGCAGTAGTTTTAATTTAATTGTTTGATGACTCTACTTTTTTGCTATAAAAGAATCACAGTATACAGTATATCCACTGAAATGCAAGTGTTGTATCATGTTGTATTTTTTTCTGCGAACAGCTGGAAAGAGTTGTTTTAAGCTGTATTTCACCTTGATGGTATACAATGTCATGCAAACTGAACATCAGAAGTAGTTATATGATGATAGATTGCTGGTGTGACTCAACTGAGATCGATGAATACAGTACGCTTTCATAAGGTAAGGTCATAAGACTACATGGTGAATAATAAATCATAGCAGAAACTCATTAACTCATTTCACTAGATTTCCAGTTTTGTTGTTCAGTAATCCCCATCATGTATCCCTTAATAATAGAATATATACCCCTGAGCTTTTAAAATACTTACAGTATAAATAATTTGTAATTTTCCAGGTTGTTACCCCTTTATTCCCCAAACTTTGCATATTATTGTACCTGTGTATGTATGTATGCATGTGTGTGTGTGTGTGTGTATGTGTATATGTATAGATATAGATATATAGATAGTGTGGTAAATTATTACCACAAATTATTATAACACTAGTATTTTCACCAGCTAAAAATGGTTTTAAGTCAGTTATGTCTATCTTTTGCTGTACTGTGTCAGTAGGAAATATCAGTTTACATTTCCAAACATTAATACTCCAGTGAGATTTTTGTTTGCACAAGGAGTCTGACAACAGCCAGTACTCCACACAGAGATCTGGGCCCGTATTCACAAAACGGTTTATCTTACCACTAAGAGTTCTCCAAAATAGCAGTAAAAGTTTTTAGCTGAGAGATTTCTCTTAAAACCTATTCACAAAGCTGCTGAGACAAACTTTTACTAAAGAACAGAGAGAAGACTTAAGCTAAGAGTAAATAAGGGCGGGGTTTACCTCGTTGCTATGGATGATGTCAGCATGCTTACTGACTGTGCACACAGTGATTGGCTGATAGGGGAAGGGTCAGAGATTTATTCATAGAAATATTGTAGAGTGCGATATTATGTTGCCACATTCAAATAAATAAAATTGTTTAAAGTGTCAATAATTAAACAAGTATAAGTTTAGCTAACTGACAGCCTCGTACATGTGTGCTTCTCGTAAACAATTAGCAGATATGCATATAAACAGCCTTTTAATTAACAGAGTAGAATAATCATGGCTGAAAGTAAGACATGCAAACGTAGAGAAACGTAAAGAAAACCAAAACTGGACGCAAGAACAGCTGTTACTTCTTGCCCAACTTGTTAATGAAAACAAGGATGTAATCAAAGGAAAATTTGGAGTTGGGATAACCTCCAAAACCAAAAGAATATGCATGGGAAACGTGTGCAAATAAATGCAGAGTGTTTCTAAAATGTTTATGTTCCGAAGCAGATTGCCGGCAACAGCCATTTTATCCCTGCTGAAAGAAACAATAAAAACTATCACAGAATTTGTTATGGTTTTACTAGTTATAATGGGAATTGTATTGGTTTTAGTGGAAACTGTAATGGTGCCTGTTGGTCTCTAATGCTAATTGGTTGCCTTCTATCGGTGGCTTGTTAAAACCACTACATCCTAATTGGAATATTTTCCAGAAACAGTTATTTAATGGTTTTAATGATTAAAAGTTGATGGTTTGTCATGTTTGAAACAGTATTTGTAGCGGAAAAGATTAGAATTTCTGTGATGGTTTGTATTGTTGTTGTATTTTTTTTTTTTTCCTTGAGCAGGGAGGATAGTTTGTTGTTTGGTCTTAGTGACTTAGGAGTCCTCTTCACTACTCCCAACGTTTCACAGATTTAGGAGCTAGCTTCAGCTAAAATGCTTTGTGAAATACTCTTAGAGCAAAAATTTAGGAGTCCTAAATTTAGGACTGACACACCCATTACTTTTAAGATTTTCTCCTAAATTGGCGGGTTATGAGCTACTTTTAGCCTTAAGATGTTTTGGGAATACGGGCCCAGATCTCCTCATCATCCAGTCTGTCTGGATTGACATGAAGAAACAGAACAAACTGAGACTAAATCCAGACTAAATCTTCAAAAATCTCACTGGATTATTACAATTAATAAAAATGAATGTTTGGAAATGTAAACTGATATTTCCTACTGACACACTACAGCAAAATATAGAAATGGTGAACTTAAAACCATTTTTGCAATTTGCAATTTTTGCGAAGTTTAATAGGGAGCCAGTGCGGTGTTAACAGAACCAGGCTAATATTGTCATACTTCCTGGTTCTAGTAATAACTCTAGCTGCTGCATTTTGAACCATCTAGAGTTTGTTAATTAAGTGCGCAGAACAACCACCCAACAAAGCACTGCAATAATCTAACCTTGAGGTCATGAATGCATGAATCAACGTTTCTGCATTTGACATTGACAGCATAGGTCGCAATTTAGATATATTTTTGAGATGGAAAAATGCAGCTTTACAAATGCTAGAAATGTGGCTTCGGAAGGAAATGGTGGACGAAGTACACAAATCAAGTACTTGAGTAAAAGTACAGATACGTATTATAAAATATTACTCTAGTAAAAGTACTGCTTTTTCAATTTTACTCAAGTGGAAGTACAAAAGTACTCGATTTTTAATGTACTTAAGTAAAAAAGTACTGATAGATTTATTTAGCAATTTTATATAGACTACTTATTTTAATTTTATATTAGCACATTTTTATAATCCTACTGCTCAAAATACCTGGGATTAGGAAAATATAATTATATTTTCACAATGATTTTTTTCTTCTCAAACCTTGTCTGTGGTGTTAAAACACCCCTCAGAGGTCAAATGCCCCCAGAGGGCATCACTTCCCACTTTGATAATCACGGTAGTTACCATGTTCTGAACATCACATCCTTTCTTTTTCCCTCAGATGTAATCTATCTAGGTGGTTGAATAAAAATATTTGTATTTTTTACATTTGAAATCCTCAGCAAATGTATTACAAATGACAAAGTGCAAATTCTGAAATCTGATTAAAATGTTATAATTGCTTTGTGCATATACCTTAATTCACCTTGTACAATTATCCACTGTTTATGTAATTGTTGTTATATTGTTTTTATTTGTGACTGCAAATGTTTCAACAATGATTTCATATTAACAGCATGCATTTTGAAGCAGTTAATGGTTGAAATGTTGGTTAAATTAATAATTATTTCAACATATAACATTTCACTCCTATGGAAACTGTAATGCTAGTAAAATGCCATAGAATTTGCACGTCTGAAATAGATGTTGCTCGATCAAAACATAAAGAAATACACGCATCGTAATATCATTCAGAGAAATAGCGCTGACTACATACGGTACAGACTTAAAGACATGAAGCTTTGAGATTAAATACAGTAGAGCAACTAGTAACAGAGGCTTGTATTGTAAAATGTATTGTATATTGAAATGCATTTCTGATACTAATTTCAGATGTATGGCCATGTTTAATATTTCCTGCATAATTACGTAAAGAAATATAATTTGTGTTGGATCAGTCGTCAGTGTGCAGCAGACACTCCTCCCACAGCAATCACATCATCAGTGAAGCTCCTCCCACTACAGTTCACCAATAAATGCTAGAATATTCCTATCAGTTTACAGGTGAAGACGAGCATTAAGCATCAGGAAGAGCTTACCACCTCTTGGACGAGACACAGAGGACAGCAGCGGAGTCTGGTGGAAGAAGAAATAAAAGATAGCTAGTGAGGCTATTTGAAATTGTTGAGGGCATGTCCAGTCTGGATGATATCATTTGATATCATTTATCACTAGTATAAATATCTGAGATTTCCACAGTGACAAGATGCTGCTTCAGGACCTGAAGAGCTTTTTCAGCACCCTCCACATGAAACCTTTTTTTGGAATAATTTATTTGAATGAATGAGGCATTTATACAGTGCAGCACAACGGCGCTAGTATGCTCACCGCACACCAGCTACAGGTGATGAGGAGATAATCTAAATTTGATAATCTTAATTGGAAAAAAAAAAAAGTCTGGTCACAACAGTAAAAATTATTTCTCACAAATAAAGTGACGGAAGTGTCTTTTAAGATGATCCACAGGTTTTATTGTGTCAAGAACTTTATACAAAAGTTTAGAGCTGATGTGGAGGTAACGTTCTTTTTGTTTGAATGCTGATGAAATAGTGGAACACTTATTTTGGTCATATCACTACATTCAGGATGATATTGGTGCTTTTAGGTAAAAAAATTTGCAAGAATTTTCAATACAAATGAGAAACATTATATTTGGGTATTTTGGGTATTTGAGAAAATATTTGTTTTATTATAAATTTAATTATTTTCTTATGCAATATTTCTTTACATTCACAAATGCAAATTCTAAAATTGTAAACCTGTCTTTGTGGTCTTTTTAAGAGATATAGAGAACTATTTGAATGTGATTTCAGTGTCTACTAATAAGAAAGCTATAAAGACTGTTAGAATTTGCTCCACATTTAAGGTCTTAGTGTAAGAAATTATATGTAAAATAATGGCCGTTTATTGCATTTTTTATATTTACTTTTATTTATTTTTTACTCTGTTTTACTTTTTATTATGTCTTTTCAAGTGTCACTACTGTTGACATTTTGTATTTTTTTTGTTTTGTGCCATCTTGTTTTCAGCAATAAAAAAAAGTTCCTTGAGCAATTTTTTTTTTTTTTTTTTTTTTTTAAATATTTATACTTTATTTGATACAGTAATTGTAGAATACTTGTACTGCTAGAGATACTATGTAAAAGTGGATTTTGCATATAGGTGCCCTTTAAATTAAGTTTGGTCCATCATTTATCCCATTGTTTAATAAATTGCATCATAGCAACTGATAAGCTTGAGGTTTAGTCACCTTTAAAATAATAATAATAAAAAAATGTTTAATATTTTTATATCATTTTAAAAGTTTAAACAGAAGGTTAAAGTAAGTGCTGTGATGGTAAAGGGAATGTGGGCAAAGAGAGACAAGCGTGTTGGTTAATCAGTTGAAAGTAGGACCTCTGATTTCTATTTGTTTGGTTTATGATGGTCAAAGTAAGTAGGGGGTGAAGTAGTGGAATAGTTAGGTGTTTTAGAAGGTTTTTTTCACTTAGTGTGGAAGAGTTTGAATGTTTCTTTTTAAATTCCTTGTTTTTATTGCTGTGATTATTATTATTTTTAATGACACTTTCACTTCCTTTTATGTAAAGCACTTTGAATTACCACTGTGTATGAAATGTGCTATATACATAAATTTGCCTTGCCTTACTTTAGAAGAAAAATGAGGGAAAATTAAGGAATTTGTCGACACATTTTGAAACATGCTTTTTTAAAAGATGTATGTGTTTTAGCGCCACCTGCTGGACTGGAGTGTGAAGAAGCGAGAGGAGGGAAAATTACATAGTGTGTCTATAAGGTGAGCTGTTTTTTTTTCGTCTTTCTTTACAAAAAGTCAGTCTGCACAAATAAATGAAAAGGAATTAAAATTAGCCTCGCATGGTATTTGATCAGCATCAACAGCCATCGTGAGTGAGGATTATAGGAGAAAAACAAGTGAATTATTAGTCAAATATTTAATTGAAAATCACATGTTGCAGCATGTAAATATGGAAATTAAGATCAATAAAAACAGGTGACAATGATAAGATGTAGCCTAATTAAAAATAATAGATAAATCATAATAATAATAATCATAATTTTAAAAAAAACTAAAAAAAAAAACTACCCCCCACCCCCCATGAAAAAAAATTATATAAAATAAAAAATAAAAAAAAAAATTGGGTTATGTGTCTGTCTAAATATCTGGGACTTAAAGGAATACTCCACTTTTTTTGAAAATAGGCTCATTTTACAACTCCCCTAGAGTTAAACAGTTGAGTTTTACCGTTTTTGAATCCATTCAGCCGATCTCCGGGTCTGGCGGTAGCACTTTTAGCTTAGCTTAGCATCAGTGGGGATTTCTTTGAGACTGCAAGGGAAGCTCGGCTTCCCCTATAATGTCAAAAAAAATTAATGGTCAAATATGTACTATTGTGTTAACATTTTATTGACTAAAAATGCGTTAGAACACGTTCATCTCGAAGACGAGTTCGTTCAGAATCAGCTACATATAGCAGGTCGGCTGACTCGATTTCCTTCTCATACATTCCCGTAGCGTCACAGTGTATTTCCCTGTTGAAGCCTAGTGTCCATTGACTTCAATGGGGCTGCTTTGAACAGTTTTTTTCAGTGCTTCGAAACTAGACGGTCACTGGATAAATGCTGCGATTATGTCCCGCCCACGGACGCTCAGCGTCTCTGGGGGTGAATGGAGGAGTGGGCTAGCCTGGACGCCGGGCTTCTGCGTGATGATTGGAGGGTCTGTCGAAAGACTGCATCTCCTTTTGATTGACAGCGATTTTGTACTGTAAAAAGTCGCTGACGCTGAAGCTATTCGAGCTCAGTCCCATAGCGGAATTTGCAAGTGTAGTCGAAAGACAAACTGCTGCAACCTATTTCTTGGTATTTGCTTGGTGAAATTATAAAATAATTATCATACATTTCACACAATTATACACCACATTCCTTGTTTCAGTTTAACCTAATTCCCACATTTCCTCCGTCGAGTTTAATATCTTTTTTTAGATCGTTTGTTCATTCATTCATTCATACAGTAGGCTAGGCTAGTGTCGTAGGGGTGAACTAAAGGACAGTTTTTATGATGTAGGCCGAAAATGAGCTTCCCCTCTTTGAAAGACCAGCAGCCGCCACTGCTTAGCATAGATCATTGAATCCGATTAGACCATTAGCATCTCGCTCAAAAATGACCAAAGAGTTTCGATAATTTTCCTATTTAAAGCTTGACCCTTCTGTAGTTACATCGTGTACTAAGACCGACGGAAAATGAAAAG
The DNA here is from genome assembly GCA_021397915.2 of Tor tambroides. Taxonomy (NCBI): domain Eukaryota; kingdom Metazoa; phylum Chordata; class Actinopteri; order Cypriniformes; family Cyprinidae; genus Tor; species Tor tambroides. Next base: position 18,460 of record JAFVLL020038189.1, read on the forward strand.
TTGCGATTTTCTAGGCCGATATGGCTAGGAACTAGCGTACCATGGGTGCAGCAGGTGCAATGATATTACGCAGAGCCTGAAAGTAGTCCCCAGCCAGGTAACTAGTTATGATATAGCTGGGGACTACTTTCAGGCGCTACGTAATATCATTGCGCCTGCTGCACCCATGGTATGGCAGCAAAGTTCCTTGATTATTCCACCTGAATGAGAGTATAGTTCCTAGCCATATCAGCCTAGCAAATCGCAACTTTTCATTTTCTGTCGGTCTTAGTACACGATGTAACTACAGAAGAATCAAGTTTTAAATAGGAAAATTATCAAAACTCTTTGATCATTTTTGAGCGAGATGCTAATGGTCTAATCCGATTCAATGATCTATGCTAAGTTACACTAAAAGTGCTACCGCCAGACCCGGAGATCAGCTGAATGGATTCAAAAATGCTAAAACTCAACAGTTTAACTCAAAGGGAGTTGTAAAATGAGCCTATTTTCAAAAAAAGTGGAGTGTTCCTTTAAGACATAACCGACTGTTTTTAGAAGGATATTTTGATATAGGATATTTTTGTGTATATTTGTCCTTTCAAATTTAAAATGACACACCCACATAGCAATTGTTTTCTGGCCCAGCTCTGGTCCACACAACCACTTTTCCCTCGGCCCACATACTGCAATGAATGATGGCCCTGGAGTGGCCCTAATCTGAATTAAAGACAGGGTCACACATGGGTCGTATCTGGGCCAAGTCTCAGTCAGTTAATAACTTATAACTGGAACAGGTTTTATAATTGGTACAGTTTCTCAGCCATACGAAAACCACATCAACACCAGCCTTTAACCAGAAACCCCAAAACTGAGCCATACCCAGCCTAATCCTGTCCAAATCATGTGCATAAATAAGTCACAAGAAAATTAAATTATGAAAATGACTTAAACAGTCACAAATACACAATTGTTTAAATTAGAACAAAAGTATTAGCATTTGAACAATTCCTAACATTGAAATTAAAGTAATTTACTCAAAGTATAAACTTGTTAAATTAAAACTTATCCGGCGGCTTCATTAATGAAGAATAAAGAACAACCTGTTTGTTGTTCAGTATCTTCAGTGTGTTTGATTCTGCAGGGTTCTGGATCTCTCATCTTCTCTCTGTCCTCTTTAATAAACTCAGTCTCTGCAGATTTCAGCTCTTCCTGATGCTTTGATGCTCGTCTTCACTTGTAAACTGATGGGAATATTCCAGCATTTATTGGTGAACTGCTGAATGTGTGATTGTTGTGGGAGGAGCTTCACTGAACATGAATTTCTGTGTGGAAAAGCAGATTTGCCAATAACAACTACAGGTAAGTAACTACACCAGAGAACACAATATCTAACACAATATCTAAATATAGTCTGATTTTCTAATAACTACATTCAGAGCAATAAAGTAATGAACATGTTATAGTTTTATACGTGCAGAAACTGACAGTAATCATAAACTCTTCTTTAAACAGAAAGAGTACCACTAAAGCAGAATTTTAATGTTTCCATGTTATAAATCTTATATTTATTTAAACTGTCCTATGTGGCTCATTTTATATTAAGTATTTAGTATCTGTTCTTAATTTTAACTACCAAAGAATGTAAGAGAAAACTCGCATGAGTCTTTTCAGCAGCTCTGTTAATATTGATGAGCCTCAGATGATCAACACTCATTCAACAAGACATTCAGTGTCACAATTTGCCTACAGTGGCAGAGACGAGGAGACGAAGGAGCGCTGAGACAAAGGGAATTAACATAAACAGTCTTTATTCTCACAAATCCAGGGGCACATGGAACAGGCAGGAACACACACACACACACACGTAGGACGAGGGGTAGACGTACAATACCGGATGTTGGAGACAAGGAAACACAGGGCTTAAAGGGATAGTTCACCCGAAAATGAAAATTCTGTCATCATTCACTCACCCTCAAGTAGTTCCAAACCTGTATGAATGTCTTAATTCTGATGAACACAAAGGAAGATATTCTGAAGAATGTGGGAAACAGAGCAGTTCTGGGGCACCATTGACTTCCATAGTATTTTTTTTTCCTACTATGGAAG
>JAFVLL020038190.1:0-11362 GCA_021397915.2 Tor tambroides
AATTGATATGGTTGCACAGTGTCCTCAGAAACTCCCGCTGCCATTCTTCCGCCAAAAGATACCCTCAGCTGTTGTCAAGGCAACACTCCACATGTTGTGTCACGCCCCACAGAGCAAAGGGGCGGGGTGAGCAGAGCTCATGATCATTTAAAGGCACATGCACTGAAACGGCGTGCTGAACAGAGAGCTGTTTTTGACCAGATAAAATGAGTGTTTTCTTACAATACTAACGAAAATTTTTAATTAAAGTATATTACAAACTTTTCATTTAGACCCTAAAGAATCATATTAACTTGTACAAAAATGGCATTATATGACCCCTTTAATACATGAACTAGATTATTTATTTAGCAAAATCTTGTCATTTTAATAAATATTACATGAAATGTATTAAAAATTGTTGCTGCTCCAATTAAGCTCAGTGTTCTCCCTTTAAGCTCTTCCACATTGAACGTCTATGTAAATACTTCATAAACAGACTTTAAATATTAACTGATGGTTGGTAAAGTTAATTTTTATAAAATGTCTAATAACTTATTTTAACAGCTTTAAGATGACAAAATCTAGACATAACTATAGTTTATGGCCAAAGATGAAAGAGGCATGTCATCCATCAGAAACCTGTCACATCTGTCCAGGAAAAAAACAACTAAAGGCTGGAATACACTACATGACTTTTAAAATGTGAACAGATTTTTAAAACACCAGGCATCATACACTTAACGACTTTGTAAATAGTCACAAAAGAAAAACTGGCCATCATACACTAAACGACTGAGAATCACACACTAGCAGACTTTAAATTCCTTCTGATCACAACAAACTCACAGAAATTTTTTCTGTGTTCATCCACATGAATGAAATGTTTTATTGGTTGTTTTATTTGATTTTTGAATATGTGTTATTTAGCTGAACGTGGACTAGGCTTGATGTTGCAGTGTGCTTAAATGACACTTCACTGTGAATATATAACTGATCAAATTGAATGCCCTGTTGCTTAATTTTAGTGTTTAGTGTTTTTTCTTTTTTTTTTTTTTTTGATTGACTTTGTACCTTCAAATAAAACATTTTTCAATTGTTCTTTAAAAAGGTTTTTTAAAATAAACAAGCATTTTTAATAAAACTTGATGTGAGCTTAATGGGAACAGGGGTGTGCTTAAAGGGTGCACAAATGTACCCATTAAGCACAGCCAGACTTTTTGCATTTAATGATGTATATCTTAATCAAAATTAGAGCTGCAACTAACGATTATTTTGATAATCGATTAGTTGGAAGATTATTATTTTTTGATTAATCGATTAATCGGATAAAAAAAAAAAAGTAATTAAATTTTCTAACTAAATTAACTAAATTTTCTTCTTTTTTTATTTTGACAAACACTTCCACATTCTGCCAAATGTTCTTCAAACAAACGTGCCAACTGAATGCTATGAAAACATACAGTGCTTAACAATTTATTAGACCACTTGTCATAATAAAGAAAACACAAATTTTAGGATTCTGTCAAAGAACTGTTTAAATCTAAAAATGTTATTGTCATTTATTGGGCAAATAACAAACTGAAACAACTAAATTTTTATTCACATAAAAAAAATAGCCTCCTGCCTTTCATAACAGCATGCATTCTTGGTGGCATTGTTTAGCTACTTTTTGACTGTAATTGGGTATCTGAAAAAAATCTTTCATAGATCTAGATCTTCATTCTTTCATAGATAACAGAAATAATTATATTATAGCATTAGAAATAGCCCACTGTTACTAAAGAGCTTACGCATATTGGAGGACAAACCAATACAGATAGCTAAAAAATTATTTTAGTAAACACCAATACTGTTAGTTTAGAGCAGCAGTGGCACAGACCTTACATTATTTATAAACCTTAAATACATTTGTTTTAATAACTTTAAGCACTGTATATAGGCCTATAGTTTAAATATCTTCATCAAAAATTAAGATAATAATAAAGATAATAAAGACGAATTAAAACACAAACTCAGTGTTAACCAACTTTTTGATCAGTCATGTTTAATGTAATTTCTTTATTCTGTAAAACGCGGCTATGAAGCATGTGATATTTATATTCAGACAACTATACGCGGTTATCCCTTTACAGTTCCTACTCATAAAATACGTGCACCACATGTTGACTTTTAAACCTTAATGTAACGTTCAACAACAGTTATTTCAACACAATGAATGGTTTTGCACTGAATATTAATCCCTCTCTGACGCACATTCACGCTCGTTCAGTAAAGATTTAAATTTAACGCAGACCGTCAGGACTGAAATTTATGCAAAAATGGAAATGCTCGCGTGAGTTTGTGACATTTACAGATAAGGATATGACCATAAACTGAACGTTTATGCGCTGAGGACGCACACGCATCTGTTAAAGCGCCTGACAAGGCAAGCCGTTACGCTAATGCATTAGCTTAAAGCTTAAAATAAAGAATTCTCATGTTTTGTGCAGCTTGGATTACGTACTTCTCCCGCAGCATCCCATTCTGTTTCCTCCACTATTTTATATGCATTTTGGCCACAGAAATGCATTATTCAGTGATGTAACGTTAATTTGACGCGACCGGCTGAAGTTGGACATGCACTGTGGGCAAACCCGACTAATCGAATCGATTAGTTGTTGCAGCCCTAATCAAAATTCTTTTGTCATTTAAAATAAAATTATATATTTTTATGTGAGAGATTTAATATTTTATTTTAACACAACTTTTTGTACCGAAACCAATACCTTGTGAACTAAAAATGTCTCAATGTAGATTTTGGTGAACTTAATAGGTACGTTTACCCTATATGGAGTTTACACAAGACTAGATAAATGATCTGAGATATCATCACTTTGCTGCAGAATTTCAATACCATTAACATCAATTCCATGTGACAGTATTAAATCTAGAATATGATTTCGACAATGGGTAGGTCCTGAGACATGTTGTCTAACCCCAGTAGAGTTCAGAATATCTATGAATGCTGATCCTAATGCATCTTTTTTCATTATCAACGTGGATATTAAAATCACCAACGATTAAGGCTTTATCTGCAGCCAGCACTAACTCTGATAGAAAATCAGCAAATTCTTTAATAAAGTCTGTATGGTGCCCTGGTGGCCTGTATACAGTAGCCAGTACAAACATCACAGGGGATTTATCATTAACACTTGCTTCTCTAGATAATGTTATATGAACTTCAAAGGAGTTATACTTAAAGCCTGTCCTCTGAGAAATACTGAGAATATTGCTATAAATTGTAGCAACGCCTCCCCCTTTGCCTTTTGGACATGGTTCATTTTTATGACAGTAATCTTGGGGGGTAGACTCGTTTAAAATAATGTTTAAAGACCACTGCCTTGCCTTTAGCATGTTGGAATACTGCCCTGCGGCCCAGTCTCCGAAGGGAGGGATCATGCTCTGCTTCAGTATGTCACAGTACATGTTGGCATTCATGGTTCCCTCAGTGAACTGTAGCTCCCCAGTGCTGGCAGCACTCATGCAGCCCCAGACCATGACCTCTGGATAAGACGCTGGAGCACGTGCACTCAACTTCTTTGGTCAACTATGTGAGGCCTGTTCTGAGTGGAACCTGTCCTGTTAAACTGCTGCATGGTCTTGGCCACCGTGCTGCAGCTCAGTTTCAGGGTCTTGGCAATAGCCTACGCCATCTTTATGAAGAGCAACAATTCTTTTTTTCAGATCCTCAGAGAGTTCTTTGCCATGAGGTGCCATGTTGAACTTCCAGTGACCAATATGAGATAGAGAGCGATAAATAAATCTGGGCACACCTGCTCTCCATTCACACCTGAGACCTTGTAACACTGAGTCACATGACACCGGAGAAATGGCTAATTGGCCCAATTTGACAATTTAGGGGTGTACTCACTTTTGTGGCCAGCGGTTTAGACATTAATGGTTGTGTGTTGAGATTTTGAGGGGACAGCAAATTTACACTGTTATACAAGCTGTACACTCACTACTTTACATTGTAGCAAAGTGTCATTTCTTCAGTGTTGTCACATGAAAAGATATAAAATATTTACAAAAATGTGAGAGGTGTACTCACTTCTGTGAGATACTGTATATGATTGTTGTCATTTCTAAAAAAAAAAAAAAAAAAAAAAAGTATGTGATAAAAACATCTTTCGAATGGAATTAAATGGCAAGTACCTGTCTTGTTCATCATATTTATTTTCAAATAATAGCAACATAAATTAAATTATATCAAGTTTATTAGCAACACAGAGTGCGAATACAGTGATATTCACCTTTGATTATGCTTGATTCTTAATACTGTTACCTGAATGATCCACAGCTGTTTGTTTTTTTTATAGTGATGGTTGTTCATGAATCCCTTTTTTTTTTTTTTTTGTCCTGAACAGTTAAACTTCAAGAATTAAATGTATATAAACTCTTGAACGGAGTTTTTTTTTTTTTTTTTTTTTTTTAAATTCAAAATAGTTGGCCCACAGCTAATTAGCTGATCTATTGAGTTAACCATGTTAAGTCATCAGTAGAATGAGTGGTACACAAAAATAGGTTAGCATTACCTACTGCTGGGGTTTCATTGTAAAAATGAATTTCAACCACATCTTCCTTTGGAAGTGTAAACAAGGCAAACTTGCTTTCGCAAACTTTCCCAAACGGTCCTAACTTTCTTCTAAATACCTTGTTGCATTACATCTTGCATTTTTCTCTAATGTCTTGCATATTCATTAATATGGGACCTGTAAATTAAATAAATGCATAAATAAACAAACTGTGGACTCAAAACATACTGTAAGCCATCATGTGAAGACTTGCTGTCCAACTGCGCACTTCTATAAAATTAAAACTGAGGCCTCATTTTGATACATTTGCAATATAGTCGTAACTGAATTTAGAATTTTATTTAACACTCCTGTTACAATCAACAAAAATGTCTACTGCAGAATCTTTTATTTACAAAGTGTCTATGGCTTGTCACTTCTTTCTGAGTGTCAGGTGACATTTCTTCAGTACTTCAGTTTTAATGTTCCACAGATTTCTTTTCAGAAATGTGTCAGTTCCCTATCGATACTTCACTCGTACTGCATCTTGCTTAAGACGCTAAGGGGGGAAACTTTTTTTTTTTTTTTTTCCTCAGATGACTGAAGCCTTTTCAATAACGCAGTGTAACTGCATGGCCATTGGTTCGTGCAGTGAAATAAAAACAAACCAATGGCTCGGCAGCGGAGCTGCACAAGCCTATGGCGACAAAACCCGCCAGAGCCCGCCAGAATGGGCGGGGCCATCTGGCTATATAAGTGGGCATTTCGCCATAGGATCCTCAGATTTCTTCTTCAGCGACAACGACATTCTTTGCTGATCTACGAGACTCGAAGCCTGTTCGCTGTTGAAACGCCGCCTTAGCGGATAAAGCTGAACCAGCAACCTCTCTGTTCGGCTGATTAGCTGCTTCTTCCGCCGCCTTCAGCGTCACAGCAGCAGAGCTCCCAGCTGATTCCCCTGCTGCCATCTGGTGAGCCTAAAAGAGCTTATTTCTAAGAAGTAAGTTCTAAAAGAGCAAAATTTCCATAGTGACGTTGTTGCAAATGTCGCACTGCGAGTGTTGCTCATGCAGAGATGCACTATGCAGAAGGGCAGTGAGTGCGTCGCCTGAATAGGCAGTTCCCACGCAGAGCCGCTCTCTCAGAAGGCAGAATGAGAGCACGAGTCTCACCCTTTTCCGCTCGCAGGTTGCCTTCTTCAATGAAGGCAGCCCCGCCCTCTCGTTTCTTCTCTCTCAGCAAAGCTCGGAGAGAGAAACAATGGAGCCACAGAGCTGAGCAACCGGGTCTGAGCGATCTCACGTCGGCACAAGCCCGCGTGCTCGCTCTCCCCGCTGCATTTTGATCCGCCGATGTGTTTTACATGTGAGGTTCAGCGCCCCTCGTTACATCGAGCGGCTCTATCCTCCTTGGCCAGGGGTGTCAAACTCAGTTCCTGGAGGGCTGGAGCCCTGCAGAGTTTAGCTCCAACCCTGATCCAGCTAATCAAGTCCTTCAGGCTTATTTGAGAACTACAAAACTACTGGTTTGTGTGTTGGAGCTGGATTGGAACAAAACTCTGCAGGGCTGCGGCCCTCCAGGAACTGAGTTTGACACCTCTGTCCTAGGTGGATTGAAGCAGAACGCTCACACATCCTGCGTGCTTAACTTGATCTGCCAGTGCATGTTAGTGTACATGTGAGGATCAGCGCCCCTCATTACATCGAGAGGCGCAATCCTTCTAAGCGGATCGGTGTCATCTCTCTATCGCTGACAGCTTCACAATTGTGTGTGCGCTCACTGCCGCGGGCTACTTTCACTATTGCTGCGCTCACGGATCTCCTTCTTCAATGAAGATGGCCCCACCTCCCCTGCGCTCGTGTTTCTCTCCTCCGTTACCTCGGAGAAGAAACGGCGAACTCGTGGGGTTGAGCGATCAGGTTTGAGTGATTTCACGCCGACACAGCTCCCGCGTTTCACACTCTACGCAGCTCTTTGATCTGCCAGCGCTGCTTTCACTATGAAAGTGTCAGTCTGTCACTGCTGCACTCGTGGTTCCCCTTGTTCAATGAAAAATTTTGCCAAAGAGTGCATTGTCCCCCAGGCAATGGATATCGTTCCTGGGAACAGTTCTCGACTCTCGCCCTCTCAAGGCCTTTCAAAAGATGCTGGACCTAATGGTCTCTGCGTCTCCGGTACTTCAGTTGGGCCTGCTTCACATGCAGCCCCTTCAGTACTGGCTGAAACCACGTGTTCTGGCCCACGCCTGGCGTCTCGGACGCCTTTGTGTCAAGGTGGGCCAGGCCTGCGTAGCAGCTCTGGCCCCTTGGAAATACCCTCAGTGGATGGAACAGGGCATGCCCTTCGGAATGGTCTATAGAAGGAAGGTGGTCTCGACAGACTCTTCCAACACAGGTTGGGGAGTGCTGTGTAATGGTGAACTGGCTTTTGGCCACTGGTCGAAAGAGGAGGGTCAGCTTCACATCAACTGTCTGGAAATGTTGGCGGTATGTTTGGGCCTTCACACCTTTCTGCCAGACCTGAGGGGACACCACGTCTTGGCCCATTCAGACAACATGACGGTGGTGTTCTGTATAAATCGCCCAGGGCGGTCTCTCCTCGAAGCGCCTCTTCATTCTGGTAGAGCGCCTCTTGGAATGGGCTCATAAAGTGCTCTGTGACTGGAAAGAGGAAGAAATAGTTAACTTAAAATGAGATGCTTTATGTAACAAAACATAAGATGTGTCATCTTTCACATCAAATTCTTACTTTGTTTCAATTAATTCAGTTAGCATAATAAGAAACTGTAGAGTTGTTACCATTCAAATGAAATTAGTAAACCACCAGTAGTGGCAGCAAGTGTCTGTTTTAATGAGTGAGTCATTTATTCATTCATTAAACTGATTCATTCAAACGGCTGATTCATTCAGAAATGAGGCAAGTGACTGTCCTTTTGAATGGGCCACTGAATCATTGACTCACTCGATTCGTTCAATAACGTGGATTCATTCAGTAACGAAACACCGCTGTGTGTTGTTAGGAGACACACAACAGTTATGCTGTGGCTTTGATCAGAACTATTTTCGTCAGCGAAAATGAGCAAAAACAGTCAATATTTTGTCTAAAATCTAAGTCACTTAAATTTAACTTCTTGTTTATTGAAATACTATTGTATAAAATCAGTGTCACATTGCGATCGTGTTGATATTGATATGTGGGGAAACATCATGGCTGTATAATGTTGCTTATCTAAATCATATTTTGTAAATATTTTTTTTTTTTTTCTACCGCAGTAGGCCTATGCATCTATTAATTTCTGTGAGTTACTTTGTGTGTGCTGTCTCTCTCACACACTCACTCAGGCTGTGCAAGCCTCATCTGGCACGACATAAATATCAGTTGTCGTTTACACTGAATGCAATTAAAATTAGAATCATTCTCATGCGAAACGCCGTGTTTACATGCGACTGTGAGTGTGCGCGTGGCTGTGACGTCTCTGCCTGCGCCGCTGCCAATAAAAGGATCGGCTTGGAATTGGCAAAACGGGAGACTGACCGGCCGGTCACCGATCTGGGCCGTTCATGCGAAATATCGGCCGATTCCGATCACTGGCCGGTCAATCGGTGCATCTCTAATCTAGGAGGCCCAACCCGCCTCGCCCCATCACCGTCCCTACATGGGATCTGCCCACGGTGTTGAGGGCTCTGAAGCCACTACAGTCCGTTGACCTTCGTCCCCTGATGCTAAAAACCACTCTGTTACTGGCGTTAGCATTGGTAAAGTGTATGGGAGATCTGCAGGCACTCTCTGTGAGCCCCACCTGCCTCAAATTCAGGCCCGGCGACTCCCAAGGTCGTCCTGAAGCCATGGCATGGTTACATAAAGTGCTTTCTACTCCATTCAAAGCACAGGTAATAAGCGCTATCGGCACTTCCTCAGTCGGAGCAAGACCAAGAGTTGAATTTACTCTGCCCTGTCATGGCGTTGAGATTTTATATTGAGCGTTCCACCCCGTTCAGGTAGACAGAACAGCTCTTTGTATGCTTCGGCGGCCGCACCAAAGGGTCTCTGGTCACGAAGCAGAGACTTTCCAAATGGATAATTGACGCTATTGTGCTCTTCTTTGGGCCTACAATGCCACATGGGAGTAAGAGCCCATTCAACTAGAGGCGTCGCCTCTTCCTGGGCTTGGTCTAGTGGTGTGTCCATTGCAGAGATTTGTGCGGCGGCTGGCTGGGCCTCGACATTTGCCAGGTTTTATAATCTGGACGTCGCGGCCTTACAGGCCCGGGTCCTTTCTGCATAACGGGCTCACTCTTGTCATATGGCAAAACCAGTGTTTTCTAGCGTTTGCCTTCTTCCGTACGTTCTTGGCCCTCACTGAGTTCTGAGGCTGAACAAAAATTCTCTTGGGATGATTACTCAAGGCCGGGCCAACGTCTAGGAGTTTGGCCCTATTGCCTCCTGTGGGGTTTTCCTGCAAAATACTTGGTCCCTCTGGGCCCCTTTCTGGTGCTTAAGGCAAGTTCAAGTATTAGTCGCTCCTCTAGCATAGCATGGCGGGATTGTACCGTTTCCCCTTAGTGTCTTAAGCAAGACGCAGTACGAGTGAAGTATCGATAGGGAAAATTCCTTTTTCAAGTTGTTTGAACATAAATTTGACCCTGGACCACAAAACCAGTCTTAAGTCGCTGGGGTATATTTATAGCAATAGCCAAAAATACATCGTATGGGTCAAAATGATTGATTTTTCTTTTATGTCAAAAATCATTAGGACATTAAGTAAAGATCATGTTCCATGAAGATATTTTGTAAATTTTCTACTGTAAATATATCAAAACTTAATTTTTGATTAGTAATATGCATTGCTAAGAACTTCATTTGGACAACTTTAAAGGCGATTTTCTCAGTATTTAGATTTTTTGCACCCTCAGATTCCAGATGATGTATAAATCTCAATTTCGGAAAAATTGACACTTATGACTGGTTTTGTGGTCCAGGGTCACAAATGTGTGTTGGAAGTGTGTGTACACATCCATCCTATAATGATAAAAATCCATCCAGGGTTTTTTTTTTTTTTTTTTTTTTTTTTTTAATCCCTATTTTTAATCCCTCTTTCTCAAATCAGGCTGTTCTGAGATTCCTGTCAGAATGTCGTAGTTCTGCACAGGCCCCTCCCACGATAGTTGATTGACAAGACCATCTTATCTGAGACCCGCCCTGAGTGAACTGAGTGAGCTGTAAACAGACCGACCACCATTGTGTCGACTCTGGTGCAGGGGAAGACAAAAATGTCTCTGATTGAAGTGTTTTGTTGTTGGATGTAATAATGAATAAAGCAGTCACCATTTACACCTGACATCTGAGCCGCTGAAGACGCAGAGGATTAAAGTTAATTTCACTTTAAAGTGAATGCGCTGATCCCCAATCTGCCTGAATGCGTCTATGTTCGCGCGAATCATTCGTGATCCAGCTTCATCTACAGAAGAAGTGAGTATAACGGTTTTTTATGAATCTTTGCAAATCGCCTTTCCTAATAACGTGCTAGTTAGCCAGTTTCGCGGCTAAAGTAAACAGTACTGTCACCCCATGGAAGAGGGGGCTGGGGCGAGTAGAGCTCATTAGCATTTAAAGCAACATGGACTAAAAAAACGGCTTGATGAAAACAGAGCTGATTTTGACAGAGTAAAGGTGTTTTTTACACTACCATTGAGAAGTTTTAACCAAAGTATGTTGTAGACTTTTCATTAAGACACTAAAGAGTCATATCAATTTGTGGAAAATGGGCATCCGATGACCCCTTTAAAACATCTGCTTTTGTGTTATGCAGAAGAAAGAAATGCATAAAGGTTTGATTGATGAAATTTTTTTGATGAAATATTCCTTTAACTATGGAAAACATCGTTTCAACACTTTCTACCATGGAGTTCACATTTTCTGCACTGCCTGATATGCCCTTGCAAATGCCTCTGAATAACTTCCAGCTGTCTTATTCTCTGTTAGCTGGCCAACAATAAAACATCTTCTAAGATCAAAAGAATTATTGGAAATTAATGGCAAGCTGTTTGGCTTATTAACATAGGCAGGTATTGGTTACTTCACTGAGAATGTCTGTCAGCCAAAAGCTTTAGAATTGAATCATATAACATAAATGCCCAAGGCATATTTATTACAACAAAATGTATTTGTCTGTGTAACAAATTAGCTCAAAGTGAGATGAACATAATCAATCATAACGGGTTGTTATCAATTATATATTCATCTTCAGGAATTAACTGTAGCATTAACAGTACAATAAAATTATTTGTCCGCAGTACGGACAGTTTGAATCGTCTACTGACTCTAAGGAAAATTATTTATCTGGCCACAGAAAATAATTTCCTTACTGATACATTGCTCACCGAGCATGTAACAAAACCGGAACGTTAAAGTGACCTCGTTCTGTGAGCAGCAGACACAGACAACCAAGTGTGAATACATATGGATGTTTATTAAACTACACTACAGGGGAACATGCAACATCGAACTAGACACAAACATACACACATTAAACATAGATGCCAACGCAAGGAAGGCATGGAGAGAGAGAGAGAGAGAGCGCGAGTGCTCGCACGCAAGAGAGTAGAGTGTAATGGCAGGATTTACAACTAACTACAACCTGGTAAGAACCATCAGAGTATCACATCACCTTAATTAAAAGGGGTCGAAGCCTAGAAGGGCATCTAAATAGTTAACCAATGCAAGTAACCGCTTGTTTTGTTGATGCTGCGTAAAGTGTCCTGGTGCATGTATAATGCGTAGATTCTTGATGAATTCCTTTAGGAGTGAAAGCTTCGTCATTCCAGCCA
>JAFVLL020038191.1:0-24275 GCA_021397915.2 Tor tambroides
CCCATCCCAACTATTTTGAGACCTGTAGCAGGCATCAAATTTGAAATGAGTTCATTTTGTGCATAAAATTGTAAAATTTCTCAGTTTAAACATTTGTCATGTTATCGATGTTCTGTTGTGAATAAAATATTGGCTCATGTGATTTGGAACTCTTTTAGTTTTCATTTTATTCAAATTTAAAAAATGTCCCAACATTTCCGGAATTCGGGTTGTAAGGTTTTCTTTTCTATTGCAACTATATAACTTTACTACAAGTGAACTTATAGGAAGTCTGTTATTTTTCTAGCTAAAATTCATTTTTTACTACACAACATCTAGCCAACTTAGAATACTTAATTTCACATATATATATATATATATATATATATATATATATATATACACACATACACACAAAATATAGACCAAATATACTTTGATTTTTCTTACTAGTCATAAGTCAAGTGTACTTAAGTATAAATTTAAATATATCTCTAATAAGCACTATACTGAAAGTATAATCAGTATATCAATATCTTGTTTTCTGTTTAGAAGTATACTAACAGCACTCTTGAATAAACTTATTTTTGTCATGGTTCAGAAGGAAACATGGTGTTTGGAAACAGAAATAAAAATTTTCCTATTAAAGACAGAGTTGCATGCCATGTTTTTACTGTTGGAGTGTCAACAGCTGTAGTAAATCTAACTGAATCACTCTTCGGTTCAGTTTCATTTATGTCATTAATCTATTTATACATACATCTTTTAATTACATATTCATGAGGGACTTTTGTTTTCCCCACATTTACATGTGCTCACAGTACTTCTCTCTTCTCGAGTAAACGTGTACTCAACAAGCTGTTAAAGACACAAAGTACAGCTCACATTCTTCGTCCCCAATGATATGACTCTCAAAACATAATTGCACCGATTGTTTCATTCTTGAGTTACCAAGCTGAAGGAGCCTTGTGGAAACAGACAGCACAAGTATTTGGTAATGTCTGGGAAAATTAGCTTTGGGAGGCATTGGTAGCCTGGATGGCAAAGGAGGATCTTCAGCATGTGGAACACAAGTGTGACTCCTTAATGAAAAGCTAATGGGGTGTGTGTGGGTGTTAAGAGCTGTTTACCACCTGTGCTTAACCACAAAGCAAAGCTGCAGTCAGAAGGATGTGGCATCTTTTTTTTTTTTTCTTTTCTTGGAGAAAATACTTGTCTTTCTCACCAGTGGATCCTCTGCAGTGAATCAGTGCCGTCAGAATGAGAGTTCAAACAGCTGATAAAAACATCACAATAATCCACAAGCAATCAACATGTCTCCAATCTATCAATTAATATCCTTTAGAAATTTGTTCCTAGACTTAATTAGTTTCTGCGTATTAGTTCAGTCATGGCCATGGTTTAACTAAAAATAAAACAAATTAGTACAACGTGGCCACTAATTAATATGTTAAAATTCTTAATTCATTGCCACAATCAGGCCTGTGATTACCTGCGGCTTACTGCTTTTATCATATTACTTGAGAGATCTTAAATTGGAAGAAGACCATTCAAACGATCAGTAGTCTTATAAAGAAATGTTTGGATTGACTGCAACTCCTGTAACCTGGCTGTCAGTTAAATAGGACGATATGAATTTAATACGGCCCTTTAGATTTGTATCAGTGGGGTAATAAACTATGCCTCAGGCTACATTTCCTTTCATCCTGGCTCAAGGTGCTCCTTGTAAGCAAACTTCCATTAATAGCAGACAGTTTTAGCCTTGAAAACACTTCAAAACCATATCAATTCCACAATAAATTTGTCCTTAAAGAGCTTAATTCGGAATTCCTGGCTTGGATTTGACAGAATTGGCCTCCAAAGCTAAATAACAACAAACAGGCAATATATCACATGTCTAGGTGAAAATCTGTATGTTTGATGTAGAAGAAAAAGACTGAACCTCCATATGAATTGTGTGCATTTGAATAAATATTGTGAGACCCTTTTTAAAATATGCCCAACATTAGTAGACAGGAAGGAGATTTTGATTTTAACAATCTGTATTTTGGACAACAGTGTGTTTTTATTGGTCGCTTGTTGATTTACTGAACATGGATAAGCTGGTTTTTGCCGCATATATGATCCCCCCACAATGCACGGTTAAAAGTAAATATTCAAACCACACAATCCTGTCGGTTTAAGAGCTGAGGAATCTAAACCACAGTATTTTTTATTATAATGCTGGAGATATGAGTAAGACATACTATATGCAGGCACATTAGCAGACTGCATATGACTTTATTTGTGGCGTTTAATGTCTACTACACACAGCATATAAATAATGCATTTAAAAGTAGAAGTACATACACACGCACAACCGCTGTCTCCCATGACTTTTCATTAGCGTGCAACAGATGACAGCACAATATACGGCCTGGCAGGGACTGAGGATTCTGGGAAAAGACGTGGAACTTTGGAAGAAGCAACGGAACACAGTGCTGTCCACTGCTGGCTTGTGAGACCTTGGAAGAACCCCTCAGATGGTGCTCGATCATGAGGTTTGCTGTGGAGATATTAACCTTTACAAGCACTGCAAAAACTATGTCGTGGTCAGAAAAAAACCCAATTGTGTATGCTGGGTTTTTCCTTTCAGCTTTTATTAATGATGGAGGTTAATTTTTAGGACCATAGCCATTGGAATAATAAGGAAGTTATGAAAAATGAAAATTAGTGAATAGTTAGACCCAAAGCTTTTCCTGCCTCAGGGTCACATGTAACTGAAGAATCTGTGGTTTCAGAAATGTTTAATTTCTTAGATCATTCTGCACACATACCAAAAAAAAAAAAGTACTATATTTCAGGTTTCTTAAGGCCAATTCACACTCCACAGAGAGATGCAGACCAACGTCGATGGTCACCAGATTACAGAACGTCACTTCTCAGAAACTCCAAGACCCAACAAATGCCATTTCAACAAGTTCAATCGGTGAAAATAAGCACAGATAAATGGCAACAGACGGTGGCAACAGTAACACACTGATCTTACAAAACCAGACAAACGTGTCTGTTGTCGTTTGTCAGCGTCTGTCGGTGCAGAGTGAATTGGCTTTTAAATGTATAAGTCTTGATGTGTAATGTATCTGTAACATATCTAATTCTTGGCCAATGTGTAATACATTTTTTAATTACTAGTATTACATTATAGTCCAAAAGTTTGGAGTCAACAAGGATTTAGTCACACTTTATTTTAAGGTCCAATTCTCGCCATTAACAAACCATTAACTACGACTTTTGCCTCAATAAACTCCTAATTTGCTGCTTATTAATAGCTAGTAAGGTAGTTGTTAAGTTTAGGTATTGGGATTAAGGATATGGTCATGAAGAATATGTGCTTTATATGTACTAATAAACAGCCAATGTGCATGCTAATAAGCAAATGGTTAATAGTGAGAATTGGTCCCTATATTAAAGTGTTACCCAATCATATTACTGATTCATCCTTACATATAAGGCTCTTCGGTCTCATCAGAAAACTTGTGAATAGGGTCTCTTAACTAGTTGCTTATTAGCATGCATATTACTAGAATATTAGCCATTTATTAGTACTAATTAAGCACATATTAATGCCTCATTCTACATCCCTAATCCTACCCAATACCTAAACTTAACAACTACCTTACTAACTATTAATAAGCAGCAAATTAGGAATTTATTGAGGGAAAAGTCGTAGTTAATAATGAATAAGTGTTCCCTATTCTAAAGTGTTACCGTGAATTTTAATTGATGAGAACATTAAACATAAACTTTTACAATACAGCTTATCTACGTAGAGCTTGTGAGACCAAAAGCTGGTTTCCAGGCTAAGAGGTGGATGTTGTTTTAGTTTCTATGGAAGTTCAGATCAGTAGCTGGAAGGGTGTTTTATTCTTACTGGAGAGACTCTGCACCAACTTTGTGATATATTTATCTGACAACGTTAGTGTTTTCCTTGGAATTTTGCTTGATTGACAAGCACTAACACTAGCGCTGCAAATTCCTCAGCGCGTTATAGGGAATTTTCATTTGAAAGGCCGCTCACAAATGAAAGGGTATAATTACAGTCATGTTTGGTAGAGGCTTTAATTCCTGTCTTGAGGTAGCCTCCCCCCAATACATACAGCTATAAATGTCAGTCTATACAGGGTGATTACATGTGCACTGAATGGCAAATAAGATTGCGTGATATGAAAGCGCAAAGATCGCTTTTGATTATCAAAAGTCTTGACCAAACAAATGCAGATGAATAAATCACATCTGTACATTTTCAGAACATGTCACCACTGCAGGCTGATGAAACCGCTTTCTTGGCCCTCACTGTGGCTTTCAGAGACTGACCATCCTCCACCCTCCTCGCCTTTATGGCCCAAACTGGGAGCGCATGTTTGCGAGGCTGGCCAAGCCCCAAACCCGAGGTCTATACTGCCTCTGGCAGCGTACAGATTAAGACTGTAATTATAGATCTGGGTTTGGACTCGGCTTTGTTTGAGAAAGTGGGGGGAGGCTGGTGGGGTGGGTGATGTCATCTCTGGTTTAGAGCCGCACAGCCTGGGATCACAGCGCTGGTGTTGGCTTACTGGAGGATGAGAGAGAACGAAACGGAGAGAAAAGAAGGATGGTGTGAGTACGTGCACTTTAAATAGATCTAAATAGAAGTGACGGGGTTTATTATCAGGGTGGTTGTGAGTGTATATGTGTTTGTGTGAAACATTACATGTGTCAGCCGCCATATTATAACCGAGCTATAATATAAGCTTATAACACTTAACGGTTTAGTTTAGCCTTTATGTATCATTTTTTTACAAAGATAATAAACAGACATGTCAAATGGGTTAAACAAAGATCGCAGCACAGTTTCATGCACACTACAAATAGGCCAAGCCATAACGTAGTTAGAGGAACTGAGTGAAGACAACATTTTTTACAACCACTTGCAGGCAGGGTTTTATGAGACATTGTTAAAATATGTGGGCACACAGAGAATTTACACAGCAATACCACATTATTTGTTATCCTTTCTTTCAGCAATATTTGGATGAATCGGGCCTGAATGAGAGCGTAGTTAAAATAACACAGGATAAGTGTACTTGGGTAATCTTTTTAGTTGTTGAGGGGAGAGAGGGCTTTGCCTATGTAAACTTGTGGAGGACGGTTGGCTGAGAGGTCCGGTACTGTAACGTGAGCTCTGGTCGGGGAATAACACGGGGGGCGTTCACAGCCTGCTTTTCCAATCTGTTTATCTGCTGTAATTCACTGCCTTGGTTCACAGAGGAATGGCGATGGAGTCTGGCTGGGTAGAGAGATGAGCAATTCGCCAAACAAAAGAGGAAGACGCAACAAGTGCCAAAACAATTCAATGACACGAGTGACAGTAATTTCTTTTGTCTCTTGTTATTTTATATTATAAATTAGGTGTTTATGTAAAAGATGTAAAAAGATTTCACAGCTTTTTTTCTTTACTTGAATCCATATACTTAATTATAACAACAACAACAACAACCCATTTAGATTAAAAAGGTGGTCACACTACAATTTTTATTCCATTGACTTCTGTATGCATGCAAATGCAAGCTCATCTGTGAAGATGTTCTTTGTGCTCCAAAGTTCAATAAAATGGCTATACATGTGGCATGATATTTTATTTGTTTGTGTAATTTTATATATCTTCTCTAATGGCTTAAAGTGCACTATGCAGGATTTTTTGAGTGCCTCTAGTGGTTGAGACATAACACTGCAAGTTGATCACAGAGGAACATCATTTTGGTAACTGCGTTGAGCAGGATGAATATGCTGGGTTTGAGGTGTACCAAATGACGTCAAAACTCACCCCCTCCTAAAGGGAAGGACATAACATAAAAAATAAAATGAGGAGTATCCATAAATAATATTTTTTTAAACAGGTATCTGTCTTCCACTGTTGTTTTGACTCACTGAAACCAAGTGCTTTAAATTAAATAACATTACAAAAGTTAGGCAACTATTGCTACATATCTTACCCATCAAAGCAAGAAAAAGGTAATCTCTGGGTTGGATTAAAACCCTAAATGTCACTTAAAAGCAGTCACTTAAAATCTGTATGTTGATACAAGCTTTAGTACAGGATCTGTAATTTTCAGTTTTTGCTTTTAAACTCTGTACGAGGTTTCTTTGTATTAATAATGAATGATTCGTTTGACTTCAAAAATCAGTGTATCAGTGTAACAGAAAAGCTGCATAATACATACTATTTGTGAAAAATATTGTATGCTCACTATGCAGTACCCCAGTCCAAACATAACCAATGACTTTGCTACTTAACTACTTTTCTGCACTGTCAAAAACACATGGTATGTGTGTCTATGTGAGTGGCTAGTGTATGCTTCTGTTTGCCTATTAGGTGTGAAGTGAGTGTTGGCTCAATTTCCAGATGTCTCCTGGTTCTCCTCCTGCAACACTGGCACCAGATTGACACTCATTCACCAGTAAATGTGTGTGTGTCCATGTAGACAAGAGCAAGAAATGAGGAGTGAGGTAGATTAGTGGGTCCACTGAATGTTACAAGCTTTCAGCTGGCACATCACATCCACCGTATGATGCAACCTAGGATGTTTTCAATTTCACAACTTGATTAGGCTAAACGCTTCTATTTCAGATACTCTCCAGCTAGACTCAATGGGAGCCAATACAGGAACTGAACACTAAACTGCATTAAGTAGATCCAGGGAGACCAAGAAAATGTAAAAAAAGAATCAAAACACTGGAAAACAAACAGACTGTATCAGGATTTGGCTATATCCAAAATGTCAACCTCAGTCTTTCCATGTTATAGTTAATGGGCTCAAAGACCCCCTTTCTTACAGACTTTTGGAGGTAAGACTGAAAAGTGGAGAGACACTTTCCTTCCATTTTCCTCTTTTAATCTTTTTTGTTAGTATATATGACAGCTTGGAAATTCTCAATGCTCTGTGGTCACTGGCTCATGAGATCATTGTTTGGGAGAGGAAGACAATTATGAAAGTGCAGGGACGTGACAGGGCTACTGTACCTCACATGTGAGCTCACAAAACAAGAATCAGAGCAGAACAATGAAAAAGCGAGAGAAGCTTTAAATGGAAGAAATCCATCATTTGACATGAAAATGGTAAATGACAGGAGCTGTACATGCCTGGAGTGAAAATTCAGCTCTGCTATCACATGAATAAATTACTGTATTTTTAAAAATCTACTAAAAGAGAAAATAACTATTTAAAATTATAATAATCTTTTACAAAATCACTGTTTTGACTGTATTTTTTGAACAAATAAATGCAGCCTTGGTGAGCATGTGAGAGGTATTTCAAAATATTTTGTTTTCTTCATGACATGGATTTTTTAAAATTATTTTAATATGTGCCTTGAGGTTTACTTATAATGTTATTATGTGGAAAAATGATTATTTTCAACCCTCAGTCTAAAAGGGGCGTGTCCTTTAATGCTTGTCAGTAATCAGCCACTGTTATGATTGGCTAACGTCATTGCATAGGAAAAACTATCAACGCCCCCTCGCTATAGCATGTGTTTTGACAATATGATCAAAATAAAATGGCCATTTCCAGACAAAGCATTATGAAATCATTTACTTACAGAGTGTGATGCAGCTGCAGTCAGATCTAGTACTGATTCATCTTTCAACAAATGTTTCTTTGTGAACTCTCCATGACACTGTGCCTCGTTTACAAAACAAAATGCTTCGGACAATCCTCTGACACGATCTGGGATGCCATTAGAAATAAACTATCCACTTGTTCCTTGCGCTGGGATCCTTCTGATATCTGTACAAAGACACAAACGACTGTTTAAATGCATCAAAGCGAACGTTCTTTCACTCCATTTGTCCTATTGACGACAGACTCAAGCTTGTGGACTGTGTCAGAAAGCGAACAAGCATCTGTATACTGTATCTAGTGTAGACAAGATAGCGGCAGTGATTGTAATTTCTAATTTTTTTTGACACGATGCTAAATGCGAGTGTCGTGTCGCATAATCAAGTGTCAGCCATTAAGCGACTGGATGCCAGGGGGCGGGGCCTATAGTGAAAAGATGACTATTTGTCTATGTCTTGCTCTGGAGGCGGTGTTTATGTAAATGTTTGTTCCCCCGTGGCGTCATCATGCCCTCTCAAATCTGAACGAGACATTGAGCTTGATTAAATAAATGTTTTGTTTATAATGAGGATGTTTTAAGCTATGTTTAAATGGTACAAAGACCTCTTATATGCCAAAAGATCAAGGCAAATTTGATTTCTCACGTCATGACCCCTTTAAAGGGAGATGTTGCAGGCAAAAACAGTTTTTTCATGCACCTGTCAGTTTTGAAATTTTGGGCTTTTTGGTTTTTCATAAAGTGTTTTTTCAGACTAGTGGAAAGAAAACATCCTAAAGACACTGTTAAGTGTTTCCTTTATGGCAGTGGCTATTTGCACTAAGTGTAAATAGCGATAGATACTCTTTACACTAAGTAAAAATAGCAATGGATTCTATTTACACCAGGTGAAAATAGCAGTATTTTTTAATGATATGCTATTTACACTAAGTGCAAATAGCTATAGATTCTATTTGCACTATGTTAAAATAGCAAGATTTTCTGCTATTTAAACAACTTATTGCAAATAGTGGCAATTATCTGCACCTCAGTATTGTAGTACATTATAAAACAGTGTGCAATAATAACGTATTGAGTGTAAATTATAGTTTTAATTCAAATTATTAAATGGATGCCACCTTATTGGGACAATAAAGCCCTCCCTACACCTACCCGATACTTTTATTTTCAACTTTTTGATTATTTCCTTCATTTTTATTGAAAATAAATGCCTTTCTGATGCATATGAGATTTGAAAAGGGAGAAAAAAAGTTCGGCAAAAGGCGGGCTCGAACTCGAGTATATTGCGTCAAAAAGCATGTGCCTTACCATCTACACCACTGAAATCAATCCTGAATTGTAGTAATTCTTTTAGTCTTGACTAACCTAATCACACGTAAATAGCCTTTGCCAACAAGGCGGGCTATTTGCACTTAGCATAAATAGACACTCCGTTCTTTTATAGCATTTTGTCTATTTGTGTCAATAGATTTCAATTACAATACATATTTTTAAAGGCCGTTTTCTCAAAATGAGTTTTTTCTCTTATACTGAGCCATGAATCTCCATTTCAGTAGCACTTACACACACCAAACTTTGCATTTTTATTCCTGTCTATATCCTGAAGGTTTTTTTTTTTTTTACAGAGGAATTTATTCATATATAATTTGCTTAATTATATACAACATTTTAATCCCCCCAAAATTGTGGAAATATAGTGTTTTCTGTCTGTTCTAAGTATTTTCTGAATTATGGAGTGACAAAACGAGATACCCAAAATTCCCTCTGTAAAAAAACGTTTGACTCTAATATGTCAAAAAAAAAATTAAACAAGAATTTTGAAACTGACTTCATCCAGTGTTTCGATTTTTGTACTAAAAATGTATGCAAATTAGCACATATTTCGTTTTAAAAGTTTAGCTAGTCAAAATTGAAATGCATAGCCCTGGTTGGCAATCAGTAGACAGCTAAGCTTAGTGTCATGTTTTACTTATTCACACCTTTCTCTTTATTGCTTTGATAATTCAATAAAGTTCAAATAAAATTTCAAAGTTATGAAGATTATCTCTCTCTGTCTTCCTCTCTATCTTTTTTTGTTGCTCAGCTGATTTACCGGCTGTTGTTTGTGCCACCAGCTGTCTTTGACCTTTTGCCCTTTGACCTTTCAACCTGCTATCTGTTCTTGAAAACACAGGCTACACAATCCCGAACACACACACACACACACACACACACACCACCACCACCAGTTCTGACGCCTTAAAATTGGAGAGAGACGTTTCTATGAAACACAATGTAAGCACGTGAACACAAACAAGTGCACATGATTCAAGCTCAATATTTCAGAACCATATCTTGGCCTAGAACATTTGGAAAGTTCAAGCTGAAAAGTCACTTCAGTACAAAAACATCTGCCAAGAAAATGAATATAATCTTAATCATTCCAAACATGATTATTTTTTTCATTAATGTCATAGTGAGTTATTGTCCTCATATATTTTATATCTGAAACAAATCCCAGAATTCATTATCATTACACTGATAAGTGAACAATTCATCTCAATAATGGATCAAGACATCGAATCAAGACAAAGGGTCCACAATGTTTTTGGAGAAAAAATGGAAGAGACCGAATTTGGTGGAAGTACCCGACTGGGGATGATTTGGCCATTTTGTTTGTTTTGCCTTCCCAGACGTGGCCGCTGAGAAGATTAAGAGATTTAGAGTGAGATTATTTTCTGGCCCATCAACACGCTCCATCAAATAAGCAAATAAGTAGTTTGTAAACAAGCCCACAACAAAGGCTTTTACCAAAACCTTTCAGACATCGACGGTGGATAGTGACTGTCTTGCGCTATAGAAAATGGCACATTCAAGGGCGAATACTACATCAACACTGTCGATTTGTGTCCGTATGCATGTGTGCGCTTCGATGCGGATCAGGTTTTCAATAAATAAAGCTTATCCTGTGTGTCCTTGAAATTTCTCAACCCAAAGTGACAAGCCAAAAGCTTATAAGGACAGTCTGACCTACATGGGTGGGTCATTAAAATTTAGAGTAGAGTCCTAATTAACCTCAAATGTGGTTGAGATAGACACCCAAACAGTATCATAAATCACTGTGATTAAGAAAGAGAGAGAACAACAGATGATGTCATGAATGTGGAGAGTTGGATTTGCACACACACACACACACACACACACACGCGCGCATGCATATACACACCCTTCCCCTTGACATCCCTCCCCGCCCACACACTCGCCTTGCCACGCGAAGAGGAGCGTGCGTGTGTGTGTGAGCTTGAAAGAGAGGGGGGAGATGTCTCAG
This sequence comes from Tor tambroides, assembly GCA_021397915.2. Classification (NCBI taxonomy): domain Eukaryota; kingdom Metazoa; phylum Chordata; class Actinopteri; order Cypriniformes; family Cyprinidae; genus Tor; species Tor tambroides. The sequence continues at coordinate 10,925 of JAFVLL020038191.1, forward strand.
AATATAACAGCATGGCCAGCAACGCCAAGCTCAAATGCAAAGGCGGCTGGATGGCCTTTTGTAATGTATATTAACTTGTGTCGGTCGTTCACCTGACAGGCCATTGTTCTCCACGACCCGACAGCCTCCTCCCTCCCTCCATCTCTTCTTCCTTTCGAACAGGTTGGGCGCATTGTGTGCAGAGAGGCACGCAGTGCTGTTCCGTTGTCTGTTGTGGTGTGTGAGGGGGAGACAAGGGTTGAGACGCCGACCCCAGCGAGTGGGGGTGACCTAAGCAGATGGCGGGGCAGGCTGTCCACTCAGCCAGAATTAATAACGTGTGCCATGTCACATTGTCTGAGAAAACGTTCCCCCTCTAGCCCCACCTCTCTTCATGTCCTCTCTTTCTATCCCTCTCTCTCAATTTCAATTTACTTTACTGGCATGACCAAACCTGTACATTTGGATTGCAAAAGCAGTGCCAAAAACAAAAAGGCAAAATAGTAATAGATGGTATAAAAAAGTTTAAACAAATAAAATAACAAAGTAAACTAAAACAAAGATGAAATAAAATTTAAAAAAAAAGAAGAATAAATTAACTAAAAACATAAAAAGAGATGTCTATGTGTCTCTTTTATTTTCCCAAGATCATTTCCCTCTGAAAAGTAAATAAATTAATAAGTAAATAAATAAATAATTATTATTTTTAACCCAGTTTCTTAAAAAGTAAAATAACAACAATGGAATAAACAAATAGTGTTAACAAACAAAACAAAACAAAACAAAACAAAACAAAACAAAACAAAACAAACAAAAGTAGTATTAACAAAGTAGTACTAACAAAGAAAACAAAACAACAATTTTTATCCAGTCTCTTTTACTTAAAAAGTAAAATAATGGAATAAACAAGTAGTGTTAAAACAAACAAAACAACAAAACAAAACAAAACAGGTAGTAGTTTTGTTTGGAGATCATTTCTCTCTGAAAAGATAAAAAACTTTTATAAATTATTATTATTATTTTTTTAATCCAGTTTCCTTGACTTAAAAATAAAATAATAATGGAATAAACAAATAGTGTTAACAAACAAAACAAAACAAAACAATCTGATTTCTCTCTGAAAGTTAAACAATTTTTTTAATCCAGTTTCTTTAAAAAGTAAAAAAAAGAAAAAAAAGAATAAACAAGTACAAAACAAAACAAAACAAAACAAAACAATTTAGAGTTTTGTCTGGAGATGATTGCTATCTGAAAAGATAACTTTCATCCACTTCCTTCTACTTTATTTCTTTTCAAAGAGTTTGCATCGACTGAAATCTCAAATTAAACATTCATCCTTTCAGTTTCACCATATGCAATATGAGAATGACCATTTGTGTTGTCTGCAATTTTTCATAAAAATAGACAGGAATTAAACAGCTCAGTACAGCATAATATTGTGCACAGCACTCCAAAGACAACTGTAGAGATACACACAAAATATACCATTCCCGTCACCTCTCATTTGTGTTGGCTGTTCCTCTCCATCTCTCAGTGCAAAGGGGATGTGCTGTACCCACTGTAGACATTTCCGGGGCCTCTTTTAGGATCAGCAGATCTTCAGCCAGAAAGCTTGTAGACAGGGTCAGCGATCATAATCACTACAGTTCTTCCTGTCCAACAGCAGGGTCAAGGTCCTCACAGTATGCGCCGTGTGTGCTTTGACTTCTGGGAGAAAAAACAGAGCAATGTGTGACACATGCGAATGCATGGCATGTCAAGTGTGGAAGACAAGCAAATTGTAACAGAATGTGGTAAATTGAATGTAGGTCTTGCTATAACTGAGATGTCGGTTTTACATGCGTTTCAAGGAGGGAGATCTGGGTCAAGGTTTTGACAGGTTCTCTTGGCTGTCTCGTTCCCCACCCCACCTCCTACATGAGGAAATTCTGCTGCTGTCAACGATTTCACGCTGCCTTTGCAAATTCTCTCCTTCCTCGAAACAATGAAGACTGAAGAGAAATGTTGCAGTAAATTTCAAACCGTTATGATCTATACAAATTATTTTGTGCACTGGTCATTAAAATTGCCAGTCTTTATTACTGTCACTTGTAATTTCATGTGCCCTTGATCAATTTTCCGCATTTATTAATTTCATTAAAATTTATTTATTTTTTTTACACTTTAAACTTGCACAGTTTTAACATACGTTTTCCATTTAAAGCAAGACAGATGGTTCTTTATGAATGAGATAATAGCTGAGTGCATATTTTTAATGAAGTATCATAAATGCTGGGTTTCATCTTCATGTAGACTCTGTGATTATGCTGTCAGAGTGCTGTTAAAGGCATTAGTGTGCTTCACAGCTTGATATGACACTGGCCTTGTTGCACAGTTAAACAGATGACAAGAGGCCTGTGTGAGCCTGTTTTAATTACTGGAACAGGACAGAATCCAGCTTGCAGTGCTCAGTTCTATGTTCACACCACATTGTTACTTCTGTGCAAAGCAGAGAGAGTTTCAAGACATCTGCACAGGCCTTAACAAGACATGCTGAGACACTGCATCTCCAAGAGGCAAAAACAGGCCAGTTCTGATACATCGTTTAACTCAATGGCTTACATTTCTCATCGAACTGACACAGTAACCATGCAAATACACAGATTTGAGCTGCACTGCCCACAATACTGCATATTAAGCCCTGATGTTCCAACCGCATCCTGATGACAAACACAATTCCATTCACAGTGGTTTTCAGAAATAAATAAATAAATGAGATTGAAAACATCTAAATGTTAGACTGCATTATTCCTGTATTTTTTAGAGCATGACGTTACCCAGAGTGAACATCAATGTACAAGTCGCCACATGTTCGGATTCAGTTCCTTCGTGATTCTTGGAATCATGAATCTCAATGTCAGCTACTCACAATTATAAAGAAAGACGATATCTATACTATAATAACTTCACTGGTCTTTTAGAGCCATAAAATGGTAGAAATAATGGTCAAAACTCACAATTTCCAGCAAGGCAGAGGAGAACTGGGATTACCTGGAACTTAGATTTTCTTGAATGTCAGAATTCACTGTTAATAAAGTCGTCTCTTCAAATCATCACCACCAAAGTGTGTAATTCAATGGCAACATTGGACATCCTCTCATCAAGCTTCAAAATGGTGTTATAAATGAAGTCTTTAGGCCACAATAATATGACTGACAAGGTCCTTTTATAAAGACTTCTGGCTTCATCATCCAAAATGGAAAGTATTACAGATAATTTGAAGAGCAGAACATATTAATCCACTAGAAAGAACCAATCCAAGCACATTGCAGATAAAGACTAAAATGCCATGACATTTCTAGGGTAGACAATTTGCACTTCTTGTCATACTCAACAGAGGCTAGCTGCACTGTAAAAATGTTTTGTAATAGTACAACCTGTTAAATGGTTAACTGTAAGTGACCTTATCATATACAGTGAAAAACACTAAATGGTTTAACACTGCAACATATGTGAAATACTGTCAAATTTGTGGTTTTGCAAGTAAAAACTCTGAATTGGCATTATTATTGAATTTACAGTGAAAAACAGAAAAAGATACCTGAAACATTGTTGCCATATTTCCGCAATGAATGTCTGGTTTTCTGCTGTAATTTATGAATTTATGCTGTTTGATATTTTTTGCAGTGTTAATAAAAATAAAAAGCCTGTCTACTTAGTCTTCACTTTTTTTCTCAAGCCCAGTCTTGTGTGGTAACAGATTCCTTTTTATCAAAATATATTCCTGTGAAATTGAACATTAGCCTTGTGTCTCTCTCTTCTTTGCCTTTGCCATTTTGAGCAGTATCTCGATATGCTCGATTTCTCAGTACAGTCACTGGTTTGTACATCAGTGCTAACAGCTCAAGGCTAAAGCTGAACTACAGTAACTGAGATGCCGCATTCGGTCATTAACTTTAATCAACAATTTTCCTCGGACTGTAAAATATATTTGCTACACCAAACGCCTTTTACCCTCTGCAACTAAAATCGGAAAACCAGGCACTTGTAATTATGGGTTAAATCACTTTATTAATTTTTTGGATTCATGAGACATTTTGAAATGTCGAGCACCCATGAAATAGGATAATGATTTATGTGTGTGTGAAATTCTCCTCAGATGCCGTCATCCTAGCTGGTGTACTCCCACTAAAAGAGGTAATATTCCAAATTTACGTTCATGGACGTGCACTCGGGGATGACACTCAAAGCCTAGAGCCTTAAACGCATCTTTTAATTTCATTCGAGACTCTCTAAACTGTTTTTAAGCTATTCTCGGACGTACTACAATGAATTTTCCATCCTGCTCTCACATTAAAGAGAGAGGCACTGATTTGGGCCATGGCTGTCTGTGAAGCCAATGACGCCTGGGTCTTTTGAAGATGACTCTCCATTAGTCAAACTGCCTACTTCTTGTGGGTTTTCCCTAGTGATTTGTGATCCATCTATGTGTCCATCTATCCCCCGAGGCGAACACACTCACACAGCTGACTGCTTGAACTACAGGTCAGTCCAGCCCGGCAAAATGTCAGTGGTGTCTTGTGATGCCTGTTGGCATTCATTATCAGATACAGAAATATTATCTGATCGCAAAGCACACTTACTTTTGAAATAATGATGATTTTCTACATGGTGTGTGGGTGTGTGTGTGTGTGTGTGGGGGGGGGGGGGTCCATCAGATAAAATCCCAATTCAAATAATCCCCAAAAAGAAAGCAAAATCTAACTTTGGTGTGCAAATGATATCCCTCCCTGCACTAAGAATGTGACTCTCCACATTACAGACATTGGGAAGGCTGAATTTATCTCTCCTATTAAGTTTCTCCGTCCTCAGTGACTGCTCAGAGGGCTGTTTCCACTATGATGAGTATGAATATTGAAAATCCGTAAGGCCCCGGCCCTAATCCACACACTATACAGGTCTGTGGTTAAAAGGTATCATCTGGAGTGGGACTTGCCTTTGGAGACCAGTCTTTCTCTTGGCAAAATACACAGGCAGTCATCAACACTGGATTTACGGGCGGCACACTTGTGGTTCAGTCATGATTGCTTGAATTGGCGGCACATGCTGTCTGCTTCATTGAGCTCCTGAGATGGGTCTCTTTCATTGAAAATAATCACTTGGGACCTGCAAGACAGATGAGAGAACAATATTGGAGTGGAAGGAAAAAGACAGGGAAAGAGAAGGTAGAAAAGTAAGTAACGGTGCTCAAATTAACAAAAAGTGAAATTCTGAACCAACACCATATGGGGCGAGAGAGAATAGAAAAGAGATGGCTATACTGTTGCGCTATGCAAACACATTAAAATGAATGATGTTTTAATAGCAATAAAAATAATAGTTGTTACTTAGGGCAAACTTTGGCAAAGTCTCAAACACTTTTCCAACAAACTCTCAGGCCGGCTTGACAACCTGTGGTGTGTACAGGAAGAGGAAAGAGTTGTGGGGATTCCTAAAGGAAACGTTAAATCATATTTGTGTGTATCCATAAAACATGTTATTAGTTTTATAACACTTTGGGGTCAAAGTTTAAAACCAATAGTTAAACTTGGAAACACGCACTCCCTATCATAAGTTCACATATCTTGAGGCTTTTGTTACAATGGTTGTGAGGCCCTCAAACACTTGCACTTCTGCAGCCATTTACTGGTTTCATCTGTAAAAGATTTCAGGAACTTTACAGTTTTTATAAAACTCTAAGAGTAACTGGAGGTTACTTTCTCAGATCATAAAAAAAGACGGGGGAAAGGAATGGAAAATGGCTTTGGTGCATGAGGCTTCCTCCCCCGAATCCTTTGGCTGAAGGCTCAGTGCCAGATTGTGTGAAATCTGTTTTGTTTTTTTTTAAATCTCTTTCTCTCTACTGTGACCTATCCGTCCTAGGACTCGTGTCACTCTTTTCCACTATCTTGCTTCTCACATTTTCTTTCTTTATCATGCTCCTTTTCCTTTCAGTCCTCCTCCATTCTCACTCACTCTCTTGTCTGAAAGATTATAAAGCACAAATAAAAATCAATAATACATCCGAAGGATTGGAAAACTGTGGATTAAAGTCAGTTTGAGGTCAGGTGTGCAGAGTCTGACTGCTATTTAATATTCCTGAACAGTTCACTCAGCTCACAGCCAAGCAGCACAAAAGGCATCAGTTGAGCTGTCAAGTCTGTTTCGAGATCATGAAATAATCGGGTGATAAAGTGGAATTCAGAATCTAGCTTCAGAATGGCAGGATTATAAGGAAAGACCATGGGATGCTTGAAACCCCCCCCCAGTATTTTTAAAGCAATACTTCATTCAGATTTCTGTCATCATTACTCACCCTCATGTTGTTCCTGTATGATTGCGAAACACAGAAAAAAGATGTTTAGCAGAATGTCTGAGCTGCTGGAGAATGAAGCTGTCAAGCTCTGAACAGCACTAGAAAGTGAAAAATGTTTCATACAATCATGGCAATTCACATCTGTTTTACATTTTGGCAAACTGGTGACTAATTTGTACAATCTCATTCTCATTATACCCTGCAGACAGTTAGGTAGGTTTAGGGGGTGCGGTTAGAGGTAGACGTTCATGCTTACACTTTTCATACATTTCCATACGATTCACATGATTTACAAAAAAATATTGCTTCTTAAAATAGTGGTGTTTTTTCATGAGATCGAGTTGGTTCATATGACTTGATGATGAGCACAAGCTTTAGGTGAGTTCAACTTCCTGCGCAGGCTGACTGGCGTACAACCTGAAACAAAGCATGCTGGTTAGAAAATGTATACAAATAGAGGTAGCATGACCCTAGATCACAGTGACATATGCCACCAAAGTACAATGACAGCAATTTCAGAACAGACGACTGACTCATTCTATGAAATTTCTCCAGAGGGGCTGCACAAGCTGTTTCACAATTAGTCAGAGTCACTAATGACACCAAAAACTCTTTTCATGTAATCTCCATGCTATACTGTATCATGACTATCAAATTAAAACTGACTAAAACATACATCCCACAATATTGGAATTTCAATAATACAGGCTTATCGTGAGCATCCTACCTGTACGTACAGGCACTATATTAAACTCCTGAATGAAAAGTGTTTCTGGTTTGTTAATCTCTGAGAAATATTGCATCTAATCCACTTTGCCTGTGATAAAGAAAGCAAACACTGCACAAGCATCATTACGGGAAACAGAAAGTGTCCAACTTGACAGCTCTGTTTTCAACTCCTCCCCTGACTGCAAGCAGCAAATCACACAGATTGGTAAGCTCAGCCTTAGACGAAGTCAAACATACCTATTGTGTGAGGAATAGACAGAAATTTAGGGTGTATTCACACCTGTCTTTTTTGGTTCGACTGAATCAAACTCAAGTTCCTTCCCTTTTGGACAGGTGTGAATACAAACTCTGGTACGGTTGAATGGATGAACCAATGAATGGATGACCTTAACACATATGTGGTTTTGTTTGCAATTTCTGGTTCACTTGGAAAAAAGGCAACCTGCTGAAAAAAACTAGACACCAGTCACAAAATTTTCAGTGGTTTTACTGGTTATAATGCGAATTGTATTGGATTTAATGGAAACTGTAATGTACATCTCTACTGGTAATTGGTCACCTTCTATTGGTGGCTTGTTAAAACCAATAAATCCTAATGGAATATGTCGCAAAACACACTACAAAAACATTTTTTTAATGGTTATAGTGGTTAAAAGTTGATGGTTTGTAATCTTTGTAATGGTATTTGTAGTGGAAACATTAGAATTTTTTGTGATGGTTCTATTGTTTTTTTCAGCAGGTGAAAGGGAACCACACCAAACAAAAAAGATCAACATTGTATTCGTTCCGGACCAAAGCAAGTGAACTAGCGGACATTCCCGGTGTGAATACACCCTTAGGCTGCCAATCACTGCAAATTTTTCTTTACAACCATGGTTACATTTACTTCCACTGTATGTAAAAGAGCAGCATGGACATTCTGCTAGCTATTCCATGAAAGAAAGTCATTACGGAAAGTCATTATTCCTCAACAATAAGTTGAGGAAATGATAAGAATTTAAATTTTTGGGTGAACACAGGAGTCACGATTGAAATGTAAAGGTTTCTGTTTGTAACTGTAGTTCTGCACATTACAGTCATTTTAATGGTTTGATAACAAGCTCCATAACTATCTCGTGAGCAAACCTTATCAGACCGGAGCCTGGGAAATCTCAAGCTTCAACGTCAAAATGTCTTGCCAATTCCGCCTGTGGAGGTTATTTATGAGCGGGTAAACACTGTTTCAGCACTGTAAAACATCCATCCCCGGCGCTTCGCACCAATCTCGCGATGCCACGAGCCTCGCTCACTCAGCTGTATGGTGAGAGTTTTCCTCCTCTCGCGACATCAGAAGAGTTTCCCACGCCTGTTGTTGTGGTGTCTGCCCTTTCCTTTCACTCACCCTGCCCCCCTTGCTCTGTCCTCGTCACCCGCCCCCTTTCTCTCTCTCCCTCGCTCCTTCAGTCTCCAGTCTGCTTCTGTTGTCTCGGCGGCTGGTAGGGTCTGGGAGAGAGGATCTCGCGAGTCTTGGAGTTTTGGTGAGAGTTTGTGGAAGATGGCGCCTGTTGTGACAGGGTAAGTCTGAGATTCAGGACTGCTGCAGGAGTTCAGCTGCTCTCACACACTTTCTCATATTTGAACGGGTTTAATGAAAAGATGGCGGGTTTCTTTTCCAGTTTGCACGTGTGCCGACTGTGTACTGTGAATTTCTGTGCTCAGCTTCTTCATGAGAGCACGCGGAGTGTGTGTTTTTATATTTTGAATGTAGTGCGCGTGTGTTGTGGGGTTGTTGCATTGAGCCCATCGCTGCGTGCTTGCATGGGGAGCTGAGGGCCAGCCAGAGCGTTTTGTATTGACTTTCTAACCACGCAATATGCCAGAATATAATTGGAATTTTTTGAAAACACCAAATAAACAACATCGCTCTATAGGGAAACCCCCATTAACGGATTGTCCCTAGTACACATGGTGAAGAGGCACATTGTATGGTCATAGTAATGCAGTACAGTGGCTTTGTTTCGTTTGGGATTGGAGTGGAAAACACCTCCCATCTCAATGTGTGCTTTTGTTGCTCTGTCGGTGGTCAGATGTGTTTTATTGATTGTCTGCGGGGAAATGTGCTCGATTGTGAAGTGTTGTTTACCAAACAGAGCCGCTGGCTCTGCTGTCTCTCACTCGGTGCAGACGAATGATTATTTAATGGCAAGTGCAACTAAGGACATTAAAGCTCCCCGACTGGAAAAAGAAGCATGGCAACGTTTAGGAATCGGAGCCTTTCGCGAATGAATTTCTAGCAAGGCAGTGCTTTGCTTGTGCCACACTTGGGCATCAATGCTGAACGATGTGTGATTATGGCAGTGTTTCCAACCGAATAGCGGAGATATCCCGTCCACCCCTAAATTTTTAAATAGAATAACAATATACTAAAACGTTTATTTATGTAATTCAATTAAATATTATTACACACATTTTGCAAACTACGCAGCGACATATGAACAAGTCAGTAATAAAGCGTATTTAAGTTTCACAAACCTTGCGTACAGTTATTTCGTTTTGTGATGTACATCACTTTAATAACTTGTAGTTCAGTAAGTGTTTATTCAGTGACTGCTCTGATTCAGTAAAGGATTCTTTAGACTGATTCTCTCTGGTAACTGTTGAGTCTTTTTGAACGATTCATTAAAAGAGCCGACTTAGAAGTCACTTTACTAGATGTTTTTTTTTTTTCTAATACTACAACATATTTACTCCTGCCCCACTTAAATTGACAGAATCAACTATAAATAAAGACTAGTCTTACCAAAATAACAATAAATGGGTAAACGGACAATAATGTTCTATGTATTTTAAGTGTACACTACAGTTTTGTCGTCTGCCTTAATGTTCAAGCTCTTTAAATTTGTGTGGATTCCGATTAGCTCTCAACGTTTTTATGGTTCATAAGCTGGGGAAAAAAATCATTCTAAAAGTGACTTTGTCGTGTGATATTGTTCCGCTTGGACTTTTCTGTTGTCATATAATTAGCATGATTTTAAAAGCTTTTTATTTCATCATAAAACTTTTAGTCTTTGGTATGAACAGCCCTTTAACCTTCGTTATGTTCATTTCCCTGAAAAGTATGAAGGGTGTGTCATTTTCAAAACAATATTCTGTTTGTTTAACCCATTTAGGCCTAAAACGCCTTAAACGTCTTAAAGGTAAACACACACAGATGTGTGATCAGGTTTTAATGGGTTAAACTTCTCGTCTAGGCTGAGACAGCAGTCTTGGCAATGATGTGTATTTGAATGACAGATGGGGGAGTATTTGGGAAACTTGTTTGAAAACAGTCATTATTATTTTGTTTTACAATTCTGACACTTGGTGCAGAAAGTAGACACATTAATAGATATCTCAAATTCTCTCATGGCTGATCAGTTCTTCAGTTTTGTTGTTTTTTTATTAATTTATTAAATAAATCATTCATTATTATTGCTTTTATTCTTATGCTGTAATTGTAATAAGGATATTAATCTAGAACAATGTTATTTAGGTATATTTAAGACATTTTGTGAAATTATAACCACTGAAGATCCTGACAATTATGTTTTAGAATGATAATATACATGAAGTGCACAGTAACATTTTTTTTTTGCTTTTGATGAAATTCATACATAAATAGACAGAGTCTCTGGTACCTTTCATTATCTTTGCACACAGCCAACGAGGTGACAGACATCCCCTGGCTGAGATTTTTTTTTTCTCTCTTCCTTTTTTTGGCGAGGGGAGGGGGTGGTGGCAGACTGTTTATTTGGGGGCTTTCCAGCGGACCTGAACTGCCGCTGTTTTGACATGGAAGCCAACGACTGGTTGACTGGCCACCTGTCCAGCTGATGTCCACCAATGAAATTAGAGATGGCATGATTGTTAGCATGTGTGAGGGCATCATCATGCCAGTGGCTGGAGCGATTAGAGTGTGGCTGGCCTTTTACAGTTCACTGCACAGTCTTTTGTGCATTGCACCCTGGTTGACCCGATAAATCTTGGGCTTCTCATGTAAGGCTGGTGCTCGCCTAATGGCCGAGAGTCCGGTCTGCTAACACAAGGGGTTGTTCGTTCAGTGTAAAGCATGAGTGATCCTTCTAAATCCCTGTTTACACCTGGTATCAACATTCGCCTCAGTGTATCTCCTTCAAACAGTTTCGATTGGACAATAGAAAAATAATTGGTTAAATATAGTGTGTTGTAACCATCCATTGATCTATCTATCTATCTATCTATCTATCTATCTATCTATCTATCTGTCTGGCTATCCATCTATCTGTCTGGCTGTCTATCTGTCTATTAAAGATATATATATATATATATATATATATATATATATATCATCTTATCTTATATATTTAAGATATATATCTTGTCTTATATATTTAAGGTGTATCCAAGTTAATTGATTGTTCAGAAATAATAATGAAATAATAATTAAAAAAAAAATCTGAATATATTGTGTGGATAAAATGTATTTGTATTTTTGAATAAATTAATAGGACAAAAATACCATTATGTCACTGACAATATAGCATTGTTTTGAGGGATATATTTCTGAAATTGTTGGTGCTATTTTTTATTGTTTTTGGAAAGGTTACTGTGGTGCTCATACAAAACTATTTATCAGTTCCTTGGTTTAAGAAAGATTTCTAGTGTGTGGAGGAAAAACAATCCCAGCATCACCTTGAATGATGAAAGCATGAACCACCTCCAGCACAATGCAGCCTGTATCGTGCTCCAGGGGAAGGAGATTTCATTGAACATTACACAGACCAATTTCTCCGTCTGTTCTTTTTTGCTAAAGCATATGCGACGTAGACTTGGAGTGTAGCCCTATTCGCTTGTGCATAATGACACAATAAAGTCTGTCCGCTTGGGACAATGAAAGGTGTGTGCCTTGATAAACAGGTAGGCGTGTGTGCGTGAAAGAACCATTCCCCTGAGGCGTCTCTCCTGCCCTAATACCCATTATGCAGGCAAGACGCTCTGCAATGCTCAGAGAAAGCAAAGGGGTTAGAAGAGAAGAGCGGAGGGGCGTTCGGTGACCTGTCTGAGGAGAAATGAGACGGTGTGTAGCATAAAAGAGACCATGCATGCATGCAGTCTCATCCTGCTGCTCTTGCTTCCTGCCTTGTGTTTGAGCAAAGGTAAGCCAATAAAGAGAGGCTTGTTGTTGCTACCTAGGCTGGATGGCGTGTGTTTTTCTCACCTTCTTGCAGAGTTGCCATCATCATTGTGGTCTAAGTCTAACCTAAAATTATTGGTTGGTCGAAGCCATATGTATAAAGAAAGAAAAAAGGAAGTTCTCTGCTTAGTGTAATAAACTTGCCTGTTGCATCATTTTTTTGTCTGGATTTTATTTGCGACAACCACCAGTGCATATTTCATGTGTTCTCACATCTATTTGCAATAGAAAATCATCGAAGCCCAATGTTGATTTAAAATGCGGTCATTTGAGGTGGCTAAGACTGTTGGGGCTTTCCTCAACGGTCACACTAGGAGCTTAGAGGATGAAACGGCAAATTTCGAAGTCATTTAGCTTGGCTCAGAGTCTGCATGGCACCCAGCATCAGTTCTGGTCCTTTGCCATGAGTTGCATTCAGTGACTGTTATATGCTTTCTGATGACTGTGGAAAAAAGATTTGCTGTCAGTTTAACCCTTCAAAGCTATTCGGAGTCTTTTTGAACACAAATGACGTTTGGTGAATTTAAAAAGAAAAAAGAAAAAAAAAAGTCATCTAAATGACATGAGACTATGTGATGTGTCAACACTTGCTAGCTTTACAAACAAAAGATAACTTTGAATGATATCTGGTTGCATGGTAGTGTGAAAAATAAAGTTGCACTCAGGATGTTTGGGGTCTTTGGAGACCCCATTGAAATGGATTTGGAAACGATAAAATCATTGCTTATTCTTTTTAATTTGTCAAAAAAAATAAAAAAATCACTAAATCAGCCACAATGCAGAACACAAAATACACACAAATAAAGTGTCAACCCTATTCTCACATCCACGATGCATACAACCCAAACCCCCAAAACCCACTCATGAGAAATGAAAAAGTGATATGACATGAGTGGTTCCCTCTTATATAATTTGTCAAAAAGAAATCAGCTACAATGAAGAACACACACTGAAGTGATGGAGGGACACCACAACAGCCACGATAGAGAACAAATGCTAACACACACACACACACACACACGGTTGTTTTTGTGGTTTACGGGGACTCTCCATAGGCGTAATGGTTTTTATACCGTACAAACTGTATGGGCTATTGCCCTACACCAACCCTACACCTA
>JAFVLL020038192.1:0-16076 GCA_021397915.2 Tor tambroides
TAATCGCGATTAATCGCATCCAAAATAAAAGTTTTTGTTTACATAATATATGAGTGTGTACTGTGTATATTTATTATGTATATATAAATACAAACTCATGCATGTATATACTTAAGAAAAATATGTTAGGTTTATATATTATATATATCTATATATAATGTAAAATATAATAATATAAATATATAAATGTAAATATTTTCTAAACATATACAGTGTGTTTAGAGTATAAATAAACACAGTACACATACATACAGTATATCATGTAAACAAAAACTTTTATTTGGATGTGATTAATCGTTTGACAGCACTAATTTTAAGATTTGGTAATTTTAGGTAATTTGTGCATTATTAAAGTGTTAAGGGAACAAATAATGTGATATAGCTGAACTTTTTGATCTCTCTCTCACTCGCTCTCTCTTTCTCTACATACAGATGCACATATATTATCAATCGCTGTGCTGCTCTTGGCTCTCCATTAGATAGTCATTGAGTAGCCACACTGCAAGGCTACAACCAAAAATTCCTGGAATTACTCTCTGACGGCCAAAAAATCTTTGCAAAATTGCACAGCGTACAGCCAGCATATGCACAGTGCACATGTGTGAAAATATGATTTCCCTTTAGTGACTGAGGCAAAGAGATAGATTATTCACTCACACTTACTCTCGAAATCTTTTCTGTCTGGTTTGCGTCTCAGTTTCTCTTGCTCTTTCACACACTTGATCTCTTATTCATTCACTCACTCACTCACTTACCCACTCATTCATTCAGTTACTCATCTACGCACACATACACACACTGGGCAAAAGAGGCTGGATATAATCAATCATTTTGGAGAAAATCACAGCACGCAATCTCCTCTGCTCAAACCTGCATAAATGTGGTATTAGGGACACGAGTGTCATTGGCTTGATGAATCACCAGAGGACTAACGATTATGGAGATCACTATTGACTGGTCATTCATCTCCATGGCTTTCAGATTCATGCTTGGAGATCGTGGCATAGACTCAAGCATTCTCTGCTTTTATTCCTGCAAGCTATTCTTACGAGTGTCCTGGTTGAATGATGCTGGGTGGTTGCACATTAAGAAGTTTTGACATAGGCGACTTTTCTATAATTGATTTTAGCAGTCTTAATCCATAGGTTTGGGGATAATTCTTCGAATTCCCCAAACTTGGACGTTTAATAGACTTGCAACTTCATCTAATTAGAATATACAGTTTCACAGTGAACAGAATAAGCCTCAACAGTAAGTAGCTCATCAGTGGCCAAGTTTTTGGAAACACTGTCACCTCAGATGAAGCAATTCCTCTTGTTAACCACACTATATTTGGAAGGTTACTCTGTGCCATGGTGAGTCTTTGGAAGTCATCTAGAGACATCAGACTTAATTAGGAAACTGATTCTGTGAAATGGCACTTCAAGGTCACTGTAAAATGCATCAGTATTTTCAAACATGTAAATTGTTCACTGATGTGCCACTTTATATGCCTGTGTGTCATCTATTCAAATAGTTTTTTTCCCCCTACTTTTGTGATTTTTAAATAGACCACCATTCTGCTTATCAAACAATGGTTTTTGTCTCACTTTTTATGGTTGTGAAGTGAATGTTCAAATACTGTCAAAGGTAGTGGCGGAACTGTTGTTGTTTGATGTAAAAAGATGATCAAAACTACAATAACAAACAGGGTTAGTACATACGTGTATACAACTTTATTCCCATCAATCCATGCGTTCACCAAACTGCTTGTTCTTCTCTCAAAAGTTTGGGATCAGTGAAATGTTGTTTGTTTGTTTGTTGTTTTTTTAATGCTGCAGTCCGTAACTTTTTGGGGTTAAAATGGTCCTAAATCAGTATTTGAGCAAGTACATAACCAGCCAGTGTTCAAAACTATCACCTTACTTTAGCTGGATTCACAACGGTTAGCTTATAATAATGTTTTCTAATTTTAGTGGTACGGGTAGGTTTTCGCGGGAAATTCGAGCATGCTGCTGCGTCATTACATCACATCTGTAAACATAAAGAAGTTGTCCCGGCTACTAGGCTATTGCATGTGAGGATCCTGCAAGTGGCGCATTGTTTATAGCCTTTTCTCACAGCAGCTAGAATGATTAAATGTATCATTTTGATGGCGGATTGTAATCCAGAAAGGATTATGTGTTTATGAAACACATGTGAATGAAATAAAATTATATTCCAGTTTTAAATGTGCTTCTGATTACACTTAGTCTGGGATTACACAAGATTTGTATTTTAAAGAAAACCAATTCAAAGGGAGCATAGTTTGCTTTTTGGGTTAAAAGAATTTCTTAATATGAAATTTGAATGGCATGACAATTAGATTAGACTACACTACACACTATACTCATTGTCACGCAATGCTGATGTTGTTAACATTAATAATTTGGGAATAAAGTATAACAATAATAATAATTTGCACGGTTATATGTGATATGAGCTAACCGATCCTTAGATTTAATTACCATTGGTAGCACGATTTACTGTAATGCTTTTTTTCCTCAGTTGGTCAGAACAAACGTGGCAGACTTGTTACTTACTTGTTCAGATGACAATATACGGTGAAAATTCTTATTTGGGTCATATATTCCAAAACGTAGGCTAGAATCTGTGATTCCTAAGTACAGTATCCACACTGGTGTGGTGACTGACAGACTGACACATACTCCTCAAAACATTAGATTCATCCACGCAGGAGCTGTGCCGGAGCACAGCCTGTGTGGAAGATAATTCCGCACAGAGCTGCAATTCCAGGTTTTCAAACAGAGATGGCGACAAAGAGGCAAAACTTACGGACTGCAGCTTTAAGGAAATGAATACTTTTATTCTGCAAAGACACATTAAATTGATGAAAAAAGTGCTGTGCTATTTTAAGACACCATGAATATGAGCCGAAATGTTCCTTTAACATTGTATCTCTGTGTAAAAATAAATAAATAAGTAAATAAATAGTTACCACTATGAATATATGAAAGTGTATGAAAGATGTTCAAGTGTACTACAAGTGGAAAGTAAATACATTTTTTTTAAATACAGAGGATAGTATGTTAAAAGCTCATTTTAGTTCATTTCCATGGTGTCTCGAAATAGCACAGTTGAGTACACTTAGATGTTCTTAAGATTATCTTAAGAAGTACTAAAGAATGCTTTTTAGTATATTAAGTATAAAATTAGTGCGTGAAAATAGAGCACTTTGAATACATTGTGGAAGTGCACTTTTTTCACCTGGGTGACAGTAATGACATTTATAATGTTACAAAAGATTCTATTTCAAATAAATTTTGTTCTTTTAATCTTTATATTTATCAAACAACCTGGAAAAAAAGTTTCTACAAAAATATTAATCAACAAACCTGTTGTCAACATTAAAAATACTAAGAAATGTTTCTTGAGCAGCAAAGCAGAATATTAGAATGATTTTTGAAGAATCACGTGACACTAATCGCAGCTAAATATTTGCCATCACAGGAATAAATTATATTTTAAAATTTATCAAAATATCTTTTTTTTCATTGTAATGATATTTCACAATATTGCTCTTTTTTTACTGGATAAATAAATAGAGCCTTGGTGAGTATAAAACACTTCTTTTAAAATCATGAAAAAAACAACATAAATTGCAGAGGTTAAATTTGGATATGGTCTAATGTGATCTGATTAGGCTTGAAATACAACGACGGCAACCACAGCAACAGCGAATACAAAAGCAAGAGTAAAATCAGCTCTTCCCTTTTAGCAGTTAAATTTGGTATATTCCTCCTCTGAGAGTAACCCGAACAGAGTGCAGCTCCTCATTTTCCCTCATGAACCGTAACTCCTTGCCCTTACAATCGCTTTGCTATTTACCGCCAAAGATACTGTTGTACATTGAAATGGAAGGTGACATACATAGTAAGATTCATTGTCAAGTTCAGTTAAGTTGACTGGTGGCTATCCATTCACATGGATCCAGGCAGGATGTTGATAACGCTATTCAGAGCCAAATGTGATGATGCATATATTTTGATTGAATGCTCATAAAGGTGGGCAATTTTGGGATTTAAAATAGTATTTTGCATCAGTGAATAGTCATTCAGTAAACGTCATCTCAGTATCTCGTAGACCGCCTTTGTTACAACAGAAAAAGGGAGATTATTATGTATATCCTTACCGATTTCCCTGTCTAAACATTCATATTAGAGGCCCACAAGCATCTAGCATTTTTCTCAGCTATATCAAAAAACAGCTACTGTATGTCTAGAGGATAACCCTTATATTGCGATCAATGGAAATTGTTTTTTGTTTGAATACTGTATGTGCATGTACCACCCTCAGATTCCATGTCCAAATCATTTGTTTTCAAACAGACAGATGTGCCCTCATCTTATATGAGAAATTACACTGTTACTTATCCCCACTAGAGGGTACAAATGAGTCCAGCAGTGGTAAAGTGATGGATTAGCTGGAAAAAGAGACATTTAGAACTGTCCCAAAAATTGTGTTTCGAGGATTTGGGCAGACCGTATTCAGAGCAATGTTTGCGGAAGGTCTGTTGAAGAATTACAGTTTGATGGGAGCAACCACTGTTTGCAATGCTTCTTATAAATTATCATTTGTAATGTTGTAGGTTTGACACCTGAATTGGTGATATGTTATTGTGACATGTCTACTCAGTAAGAAGCAAAGCGTATTTTAAGCACTCAAATTTCAGTCAATGCCAAATATTAGTATATTGTTTATATGATGCACATTGCAATCACATGAAATGTCCTTCAACAAGGTATATTTCAAAATATAATTCTTAATAACATCTTTGAGCAAAAAAGTTTCATTGACATGGTGAAGAATGACATACTTACATAATAAGTATAAACTGATAAATTTTGGACCAGCTCGGCTCCTCTGCAGATAGAAGTGTATCACTTTTCTGTTGTTGTCCTTCAGTTGCAGTATAAGGTAGAGAACTGATCAAGCTGGCTTTCATGCAGATAATGGCACTTCCTGTTGGGAGAGAGTTTGATGTTTGGCGTGGAGACTTGGATACAAAGCTCTGGTGAGTGGAACAGCTTGCCTTGAGAGATAACTCCATCTCAGCATGAGGTCTGAGGCTGGGACGCATGCAGGAGGAGGGTGAGGAGAGCACTACCGCTCCCCCTGCTGAGTCCAAAACCTCTGGACTCGAACTCTCGATTCTGTTCTCGCTGGACTCCATGACATGCAAAGGGCAAGTGAAGATAAAAGAGTAATTCAGAGTAAGAAAGAGGAGATAAAAGTGCAGTTTGTAGTGGAAAAGAAAAGAGCTGAAAAGGACAGAGGAGAAAGAAGAATGAATCTGAGAAAAAGATGGCTAGACGGGTGTGGGGGAGGAGAAATGGGGGCGACCGAAGGGAAAACAAGAGATATCGGAAAGCGAAAAACAGAGGAGGGCAAAGGGAGCGACAGATGCCTCGAGCTCTCTTTCGAGTGGGATTAAGTAGCTGGGGCTTTTGTAATTAATGATCTTCATTCTTCACACACAGCTTCTGTGAGAGCTGTCATTTCACAGCCGTCAAAGTGCGATTCATATGCCATGTGCTTTTCACATCAGCTCTTTGATGAAAGCCAAAAGGCCCTCTAATGTCCTCTAAGCAGGGACAACTACATGAAAAATGCCATTGCAGGCCAGTCTTTGGGGAGACGATGCCACATAGAAACCTCACCATCTGTACTGCTAATTAACTGATTAACTAAAACAAAATTAGCTTTTATTTTAAGGGAATCCGGTCAATTGCCATTAGGCAAGTCAAATTCATGACGATTGTTTTAGTTATGACCAAATCACATGCAATATCACAATCTCCATCTCAAAACAGTGGGATTTTAGTAGATTGTTGTATGTATATTGAGTTTTAATGGGAAGTTCTTTAACCCTCATGCTCAGTTTGGATTCTGACAGATGCCCAAGGCCATTTTGCTATAGCTTGAAAAATATACTTAACATTCAAGATTTTCCTGTAAGAACTGGTAATAAAGAAACTTCAACTTTCCGCAATTGGCCGCAATGAAGAATGTTTCATTACTTATGTCTGGGGGTTTCAGAGAACCATAATAAAATAGCCTATGAATGCAGTGAGTTTTCACATAAGACTCTTTGACTGTGTATGCACTCTAAACAGGCACTTACTGTAGTTATTTATTTTTCATTTTATTTTTCTACAATATGTTTTTGTTGCAACAAGGTTAGGCTACTGAAATAGCAACGAGGATTGATTTGTAGGGCCTATATGTTTGTGATAAAGCATGAGGAACATAAAATGGAAAATAATAGGCTTAATATTAGCTATTATATTTACAAGCATAAACTAATAAATCTAAAAACAAAATACGAGGGTTAATAAATCAAGTAGCCTACATTGCGTAATTGTCATTAGAAGTCTGTGACACCAGTAGGCTAAGTTTCCATTCATTTATGAAGATTAAGGTTCTTGAGGAAAACGCACACTTAAATAAATAAGAATGAAAGAGAAAACAAGGTTTGTTCAGTTCTTGTCGCATTCCGCGATGGTCTGGGTCCTCGTGCTGTTAATGACACTTCCTCACTAGTATCGCGCGGATCCAGCGCAAACGACCCGTCCTCTCATCAGCACCGCAGCGCGCGCACGCACACAGGGAGAACAGAGGAGTGGTACAGTCCTTGGCTCCATCACATGTGTTTCTGACACAGCTAGAACTAACGCTTCTGGACTTTGTGTCTCTGGGTTCGCCGGGTCCAGGTCGTTGTCTCGTAATTTAGACAGTGTGTGTGGCTGGTCGTTTGCTGAGGAATTTCCCCGCGCTCGAGAGCACTCAGTGTGTGAGAGACGCGGGAAGGCGTGACTGCGGGAAATTTATCGTCCTAACCGTTATTTTACCTCACCTCACAGCTGCTGCTTTTAATAAGTTTGGATACCTACTGTAAAGTTTTTATTCATCTCGTTCCACTACAATGGGGATCTAAGCCGAATTTTACGAGGTAAGAAATTATATGAGAAACATTAAGAGTCAGGTTACTTTTGTTTAATGTTGTCATGACTTGTTAGTAATATAACAGTCGGTTAACGTGGATGTTGGGGAATAATACAGCGATACCACTGTTTTTTAAATAAATAAACCTAGCCTTTCAAGTAGGCTAGAGAGTATTTTATTGACCCGTTTGCAGCTGTAATTTGCAAGTTGAAATACTCAGCGTCCTCATACACTTTAATGGCATTGAATTCCGCCCAGCTGTACAGAAAATAGCCAGACACAAATTTACAGCATTTTGTAACCTTGGGATTAGAATTATATTGGAAAACGTGAATAGGATAGTTTCGGAGTGGACTGAGGAGCTGTCCTACGTCTCACAGTCTCTTTCTGTACTTGACATGCCATGAAAATGTTTTCAAATGTAATCGAGCACAAACAGGTAGTTAACCATTTTTCTTCGGTGCATAAAACCATGCTCCGGATTATGGGGGTGCCTTTCAGGGCTTGAACTCCCCCAAAGAAAGTCAAAAGAAAAGGTTGGGGAGGTCTTAGAAGAAGTTAGGCATTTTTGCTATACAAAAGTAGGTCTCAATAGAGTTTTAAGTAGCCTAATGATACAAAGTTAGACATGGGACAAGTTAGTCAGGGCACATATTTTGCCAGCTGACTGTAGCGAACAAAAGTCGCGTTCGATATTGCGCTCAGTTTTGGGCGGTAGCTCGATAGGCTAAATCTCTCATATTATGTATCATTTTTTATTTTAAATTTTGAACTTTCTTTAACATACCTATTACAAATACGTCACAAAACATTTGGTGTTGTGTTTAAAAAGATTTTTTCTTTCTCTCTGGCGCTACTAGCACAATTAGCTAAACATCAAGTTATGAACTCCATCGCGAGGCAGTTTCCACAGACTGAGCTTAAATAAATTCCCTTTTGCGTAATTTTACATTCGCATAAAATATTAAAATATTAAAATATTTCCTTCAAATAACTGTCTGTTTAAAAAGTCATTGTAGGCTATAATTATTTAGTTATCGTATTTATTTAAATCCGTCGTTCCTGTCGCGCAGTTTCACCTCGCTGACCTGATGCTGGACTCGCGCAGGCTCAAGAGCCTTTAGAATCATCGATGAAACACGATAATGAGATCTCAGTCACAATTACAAGACACGAGCATTACAACCATCGTTTTAATGTTCTCTTTGTGTACGAGACACGGAGAATTGAGAAATTATGTTCAAATCCAGATTGCTCTGGTCTAGTTAATCTGATCCTTGGTTATAAAACTCCTTAAAGGAGCCAGTCCTTACGAGTGACTGAACCGTTCGTTTGCGAGTCCGATTAAACGCGGTCGCAGTTACATTATTGTCTCAGATTACTTATACATGGAGATGAGCATATCACTAAAATTGAGCTCATTTGTCATCAAGGGCACTGGTGGCACAAAGCGATTTACAAGACAATACATCATCAAATCAGTTCAACAAGGCTTAAATTAATGGACACTCATAGACTCAGATACAGATTATTGAACAGTTACCAAGGTGTGACTAAAATTAATTTTCAAAGCTTTTTCATTAGCATTGATTCATTCAAACCGATTCCATTTCAGTTCTTTTGTAATGCTGACAACTCCTTAATCCGTCTCATAAAATACATATTGTGATCGAAAATTCATTTTTTTTTAAAATTCCAAAATCTGTCCCAAAAGGCTTTTGCATAGTATGAAAAGCTAGAACTCATTGTGATACAACATGGTGGAACGAAAGAAGCACAACATCAGGATTTGTTGTGACCGAAAAGGTACTCACAGTAGAGGCCTGACATTTTGATTTGTGCTCTGATGACCTCGATCATGATACAGAAACAGTGTAGTTGATTCTTACATTCACGTTCTCTAGATCCATAGATTCATACTCTTTTGACACATTGAGAATAAGACAAGGACACTTTGAAGCCCAACAAATTCTCAGCCAGTTCATGTTATGATTTTACAGTTTTTGTGGCACGTTGAAAATAGAGGTCACATTGTGAACATAGACCCTTGATTGCAGAGAAAACTCGTGGCCGCATCATCCCCTGATTAGGGAAGAGCACACACATTGCCTGGTTGGGGGCTGAAAAAGGGCAGAGAGTGAGGGGAAAAAACAAAGCGAGAAATAAAAAACAAAATGAAAGGTCACCCATGTCAGTTGCTTATTTAGAAGATATTGTCTCTCTCATGTATCACATATTCAGGCAGGAAGAGAGTGTCATAGCCCTGACAAACACACACGGCCAGCACGGCAGCCTTTGCGTATCACATTTACACTTTATTTATTCTGCATAATCACAGTGGACAGACCCGATCTCTGTCGGCTTAACATTGTCCAGGTTATCACAGCCTGTAAAGGATTAATCAGATTTATCGTCTACACACATTTATCATCCCCATATGCCATATTTTTAAAATGTGGAGGATCTGAAAATTGTCTTTGGCTGGAATCCATTTATAGCATTTGCATAAGATTTATCCGTTTTTAGCCATTACATGCTTCGACTAACAAGCACACAAACAAATGCTATAACAAACAAGTAAGCCAAAAGGCAGGCACAGATACATCTTGCTCAATATTTGCTTAAAGGAACAAAATTTAACACCCTAGCCTAGAGAATTAAAGGCTAATCAATTTAAAGTCACTGTTGGAAAATCAGAGATGTTGTACTGTTTGCCAGCAGTTGCAGTTAGAGGATCCTACGGCCAAATTGACATCTGATTTCCCCCGTGAACTCCAGCACGTCAACAAGACTTTACATGTATTGATTACTCTTTAAACTGGTGTCATTTAAAATTGGCTTGCCACTAAAGCTAGAGTGGAGGACAAATCAGGATTTCAAAAAATGCAGCGACACAAACACATGCAAAGCAAGTCTCAAAGGACTGGACTGTTTCAGCAAGAACAAGTGCTTTTGATGGATATATGGGCCGAATACAGGTCCTTTAATGAATAAGTTGTTGCAATGAAGTTGACATGTAGTGTTTCAAATTAGGCACTTGGTTTGTTGTTAAAGGCATGCTGGAAATTGAATCTATGTAATTTGTAATCCTGGAGAATTTTATTTTTTCTTTTTGCTAATATTGTTGTATATCAAATCTACTTTTATTAGCTAAAAACCAGGCATATTTCAATGTGAGACAAGCTGAAATAAATGTCAGCCAAGGTCTTTTGTGCATTGTGCTTCTGTGTGCTTATTAGTACTGAATTGTGATGGATTGCTACCTGCAGCATCTGTCTTTACATGGCACTTTACATGATTTTACAAGAGCCAGTGGTGTGATGTATTGCTATTGCAGTTGTATCTCAAAACTTTCTGTCTCTTTGTAGCATCTAGAAAGTGTCTGTGCATTTCTGGTCATGCATTTTTGTTTCACCCTAAGGGATAAGAACATTGTGGATTGTGCTTGTGTGTATGTGCGCGTGAGTGAGCTGCTACAAGTCAAAGACATTCTCTGTGTGCTATAGATGTCCTAAAGTCCATGACAGACTTGGCTGCC
This sequence comes from Tor tambroides, assembly GCA_021397915.2. Lineage (NCBI taxonomy): Eukaryota > Metazoa > Chordata > Actinopteri > Cypriniformes > Cyprinidae > Tor > Tor tambroides. The sequence goes on from JAFVLL020038192.1 coordinate 10,523, forward strand.
TGCAGTACACTTTTCCAACCTCCATAACATCCTTGTTTCTTTTCCTATCAGTCTTAAATTCTCTCTCATTCTCTTTTTCTCACTTCCCCCCATCTTCACCCGCCCTCCCACTCCCCCCGCACCACTCTCCAATTTGCTGTGGAGCTCTCTTGCCTGCCTCCTGCTGTGTTGGAGGCAGCCTATGATTTGCCACAGGCAGGAAGTGCGCTGACCAGGCAATGAAACTCGCCAGTATCCTTCTTCCAAACTGCCTCAGCTCTGGAACCAAGGGATTTACATTAATGTCCTGCAGAGATGACAGTCAAAAGCTAATGCTATATATGAGAACAAAAAATGAAGAGAAAAATGGGAACGGGTATAATATGAGAAATGAGTTAGGAGATGCATGTGGCACAAATCATATTCTGCAATGAAATTAAATTGATGATTTTTTAAAATTCAGTTTAGGATGGAGTACATTCATTTTGATTAGGATGTCTAGTGTGGTGTGATTAGGTTTGAGGAAAAGCCAATGTCACTTTATAATTTGAGGTGAAAACAATTTCAGGTGATTACTGACAAAAATGTTCCTTAAAAAAGTAATCAAAATCCGCCATGTTGAAATCAAAGTTATTTTCCCTTCAATCTTCATCTTGATATCAAGTCAAGGCAAATTGGTTTGTTCATTTGCTTTCCTCTGCTGTCACCGCATTTGCTCAGTACGGCTGAATGTTTTCACCTGAGCTTTCCCCTGTCAGTTCTCTCTTTTCATTTAACTTATCAAGTGAATGAAAACTTGGAAGGTCATCTTTAAGTTTATGTAACCACAAAATATTGCGTTCTGTACAGTCTATGCGTTTAGATTTACAAGACACTGTGTTTATCTAAAAAACTCCATCACCTCTCAAGGGAACACTGTTGGCCATAATGCTAGCAATCAAGAGGTTTACATTCTTGTAAACATTGTTGATCTATATTTAGGGCCCTATGATTTCTGTGATACGGAAAACGCGGACTGAATCGTGGAATCCAGTCATAAATAGGAATTTACTGTATAACGTGTAATGTCACAGAATTTGCCAAATTTTGGATGAATGAATCAAAAATATGTCAGTGCACTTAAATCAAAATGTAATATGAAAGTATGTGAAAGTATGGATAAAAGTACCGTTTTCTGTTTCTGTGTGTTTCTGGATATATTCATACGTATTATGTATCCAGGAACATACACAAATAGAAATCCGTACTTTTATCCATTATATTCCCTTATATTCCAAAGTGACTTATACAGTGCGCAAAGTGCACACTTTTAGATTTGTGATCCTGGACCACAAAACCAGTCTTAAGTCGCTGGGGTATATTTGTAGCAATAGCCAAAAATACATTGTGTGGGTCAAAATTATCCATTTTTCTTTTATGCCAAAAATCATTAGGATATTAAGTAAAGATCATGTTCCATGAAGATATTTTATGAATTTATTACTGTAAATATATCAAAACTTCATTTTTGATTAGTAATATGCATTGCTAAGAACTTAATTTGGACAACTTTAAAGGTGATTTTCTCAGTATTTTGATTTTTTTGCACCCTCAGATTCCAGATTTTCAAATAGTTGTATCTCGGCCAAATATTGTCCGATCCTAACAAACCATACATCAATGGAAAGCTTATTAATGTATAAATCTCAGTTTTGAAAAATTGACACTTAAGACTGGTTTTGTGGTCCAGGGTCACATTTGAGCTGAATGTGGGAGATATGTGAGCCCAAGTTTATTTGTACAACACATTTTCTGCACGCTGGTAGTTTCAGCTTTGCTTTAAATAAATGATTTTAGGCTTGCCACTACAATTTATGTTTGCTTTATAATTTAGATTTTTTCATTCCTGTTTTGTTCTGAATAGATTTGTTGTGGAGTGAGGGGAACTAAAATACATGTAGTGTTTATATTGTTTGTAAATGGTACATTTTCTGTAAATGGTAAATTTGATTGATATTTTAGATTATTTCTGAATGTAATAATGTGACTTATACACAAATGCAACTGATCTATTTTTTTTCTGTCAACAATGCATTTTTGTCCGGGTTGACTTAAATGCATGCATACTGAATGCATGTATATATTCATAAACATGCACAAATATGATTTTCGCCCTCGTATGATGAAACTCTTATGAATCATAAAGCTGCAGAAGTTATCTTCAGAACTGAGGGCGTTAGAAAAAAAAGCCCATGGCAGTGCCGTGTGAGACTATTCAGTGAAATGTTTTTTTAATAAGAACCTGTGATCTCTGTATTCTGATATTGAGTGTGCTATCATGACCTATATAACCTCGGCGCACACCTCTTCAAATGCTGACATGAGGAGAATTGTAAAAGTTTTGACTGATCATTTTAAGGCCCAAGCTGAAACACATTTTCATGTAGAAATTGCCCATTTAATTGGAAGTGCAGTAATTAAAACACTTCTTCAAAACAGCCATTGAGGACGTCGTCATCTTGCAAGAGGACTTTTGTGCATTATTATGTAGGCTAATTTAAGAAAATATCAGGTGTCTCATTGGTCTTAAAACAATAATTCGGGATCACTCAAACCATTTAGTCATCTCTAAAGAAGCTGCACATCCCAGTCGATGTTTTCAGAGAGAACATCAGACATAAGCATTAATGCTCTAAATTAAATCTCACCGGCAAACCTCTTACTTCAAATGCGTCCAAGAAAAGCACAGCCTTGAGGTCATGAATACTGAAAAAGAGGAACACAAGTGGATGTGTCTTCCTCCAGGCCTGTGCACATCTGTGTCTGCTGCGTCGCATCTCCACTGTGATGCGGGGGTGGTGAAAATGACGACCCCCAGACAATAGTGGCACTATCCCAGGGTGCAGCAGTGTAGTGTGGGAACAGGCACCGGCTAATGGAAGCGTGCCCTTGTTTCCCATCTGTATTTTTTCTTCCCGTTGTCTCACAGCGAGCGAGTGGCTGGGCTGGGCTCAGGGAGAGCAGTGCAACGCATGAATTATGCAAAGCTGTCAAAGCAAGCTATTGTCGGTGGTGGCGGCCACACTAAAGCTCAGAACGGGCTGAGTGGGGGGCAGTGGCGATGGAGGGGAGGGGTTCTGTATTTCTTTGGGCAATGTGCACTTAGTATCCTGGAGCGAACTTTAGTGGCTGGTCGCGGACTGCGGAGGCTGATTTGAAAGATTTGGGCAGGAGGATTAAAGAAAGGCTTCCAGACGGGAGAGTAAGGCAGTGAAATGATGGAGGAGAATGCTGCTGATGCAGACATAAAAATGATTTTGATTCAATTAAAGTGTAATGCATCCTAATGAGATGCTAACGCTGGAGAAAACGACTTATATCTTCACCTTTACTGTTTGCGGAATGGTGGGTGTTAAATGAATTCTTAATCTTAATCTTAATGTAGGGAGTTATAAAATTTATGCTTGTGCAGTTCTATATAATCATAGGCATAAATAAACAATGCAGCCGCCATGGATGTTAACAACAGTGTGGTGCCATCTGGGTACTCTGTCACAGAGAGAGATCTTACAGACTACCACCAAGAATTTATTATGTACACCGTACTAAATAATGAGCAGGATTACTCACTGTCCGTATGGTGAAACCATGCCATTAATGACCACTAGCTCATTTTCTAGAAATTGGAGAGCAAAGTAGCAACTTACTGTATCAGGTTATTTTATTTTGTTCGCAGCAACCCTCTCCCAAGTGGCAACCCATTTGGAGTGATGTATGATTTGACCCATTCTTAAGTTGCATCAGGTAAATATATAAATCAGGGAATTGCAGATTTAACTCTGGGTGTTTGTTCCAGTCTCAGGTTTCTGTCTGACTCAGATGCTAAGCCTATATATGGACCTGCGAGACACTGTGTTTTGATATAGTGAGTGCTACAAAAAGAGTAAAATACAGCAAAGATTATTTGAGAAGATTATATGTGAGACTATAAACATATGAAGAGTTCATTTGCAAAAACCGGTAACTCCATTTTTATTTTATTTTTTTCAGAAATCACGTTTTTTATTGCGGATTCCAAGTAATATCAATCAAACTGCAGTTGGGTTGTTTTGATTAAGTAATAATAACTTAAACAAATGCAGGACATTTACAAAATTAAAGTTCATTGAAAGTATGTTTTTTTACATATTAAATGTTTGTTTTATAGCAAAAGCAGATAACTCCAACAGTCATTTTTTGGCAAAAGCAGATAACTCCACATTTCATGTTTTAGAGTAAAAAAAATAAAAAAATAAATAAAAACTTGTTTAATCTTTGTAATCTCCTCAGATGACAATGTAGACGCCTGACAAACGTTGTTGTTGTGATCATAAACTGTATGGATGTGATTACACGCAGCTTTGACGAAACTCCTCTCATCTAGCAAGTCTTTTCAAAGTGAAAGTAGCCTTGTCACCTGACCCGAATACAGTGCGCTGATTCGCTAAAATGGACTTATCGGCTTCTGTTCACATACAACAAGGGCGCTTGTCGGCTTCTGCAGTAAAACATGAACTCGCGATGCCTTTTAAGTGGACAATACCGGCTTTTTTGACAAAATGTGTTTAGGGTTCAGCTCGCGCTATATGTGGAGACTAATGCACGACAGTCAGCTAAAGTGATGTTTATCGGTTTTTGCAAATGAACTCTTCATATATTGAGAGCATCAGATTTTTCCACTCTGTTTTGGTCCCATTTCTCCTCTCCAAAGTTTTTAGGTTGAGTTTAATCTCTTTCATTTTCACATTTTTACTGTCTATAATAAAATAAGAAATGAGTCTATAACTCTGTTACAATTAAATGCGACAATATATTTGTATAAATAGAGTCTTCAATAATAAGCAGTGTGCCCAAAAAGTTTACTTTACACTCTTAAATGTAAAGGTTTAAAAAGAGAGTTTTCACAGCGATGCTGTAGAACGAACCTTTCGGTGAACAGTTCTTAAAATGACCATTTTTTGTCTTAGTGTGAAGAACATCTTAAAGAGTCTTAAGAACCTTTGCCAACTATAAATAATGAGATTAGAACCATCAATGGCAATAAAAAAACCTTATAAAATATTGTAAGTTTTCTGTAGATGAAGCCCTTTTTCTTTGCGTTTAAATTGTCTGATCTTTTTTATTCATGTCTCTTTGGCCTATTTGTCATTGTTTTTGAAAAATGTTTATGCATACAGTTACACTGCATTGCAGCATGCTTCTGAAGATACATACATCAGCCTCTTAGAAGTTTACTCAAAGTTACTTTTTACTAAGGATGATTGTGTGCAATGTTCCGGTTGAAAAGCTTGTTAGTTATCCTATCTGCTGGCACTCTGAGCTGGAGTTTTTACAGCCAGACCATCTCCCCCTTGGCCTTCTCTCACCAAGCTACCATCCCATGTCTCACTGGATGAGCAGCTTTGAAGCAAATTTATATACTCCAGAGAAGTAACTGGATACTGTTAAAGTCTGTGGTCTCTTTAAAAAGCCTATATTTTATCTATTTCCAGCAATATGTTTCCATACCAAAATAGTCGAAACAAGCAGAAGAGTCATAGTGCTGTGATGACTAACC
>JAFVLL020038194.1:0-29852 GCA_021397915.2 Tor tambroides
ATATATATATATATATATATATATATATATATATATATATATATAAAGGTATTAAAAATATTAAAATATGACTCCAAAACATTATTCAAACCACATAAAAAGAAATTGTTTATGGAATCATTAAGGAACCAGCATTATTATTATTAAATTATCCTAAACACTCCTAGGGCCTGAATTCATTGAATTCATAATTCATTGATTTTATCAATGGTTGATAAATCCAAGGATTTTGCATTTGATTTGAAGTGTTTAACAATCTGATTTTCGCTGATGTGTTTAACATCTGCCATATATTAATGCAGGAACGTTTGGACTGTGAATATTCTCAATGAAAAATAATAGAGTTTATGGGAACCGCAACACGATGCCATTAAATCCAGATGCACTATAAAGGACATTTGAAGTGACAGAGCTTTCTCGCCTCAGGTGTCACAGCTGCCACCTCTCTCAAACAATGCCTTACTTCAACTTAACCTCACAGTGTGATGCAACACACCTAGTGGACTCCGATGCACAAATAAAACAGCATTTCTTAAAAGACAAAAGAGAAAAAAAAAACATGCATTTTGAAGAGTTTCGTAAAAAGCGCTTTAAAAGATTGACCCCACTACTCTGATCCTTTCCCAAGAGATTTAAGACATGAATCACAGGGTGATAATGATTTTGCCAAGTAGGGCGAGTTCCTGGAACAGCGTCCCAATTGACCCAACAGATTTTAGGGTTAGGGTTACAGTAAGGGGCATGTTAGTTTGACAGAAATGCTGTCCAGGACCAACAAAACATGTTGATCAAAGAATGTGCTGATTCTCCAACTGTATCTGTACAAGCACTGCTGATGACATTGGTGATGTGGTGTAATTAGATGCATCTGTGTTGTGCTGGAAGAGGAACTGTAGCATTCATTTGAAATGAACGCTAATGTTGAAATGATTGCACTTTGACAGCAGAGTCACATCTATATTCAGGCATTTTAAAACAGATTACAAATTACAAATTGTAGCTTGTCTTGTTAATGCTTTTTATTTATCTATAGTGTGTTAAGCTCCTGACCCTCTGAAAAGTATGTCATTTATTTAAATGAAACTCTGCAGCACTCATTGTATTGTAGTACTACTTTGTTTGAAAAAAAAAAATCTGTGTGTATTTATAATATAAAGAACAGACTTAATAAGAGGATCGAATTCAACTAATCATTTATTTTAATACTCTGCTATTATGCACACAAAATTATCTGTCATGTTTTAGCCATTTAATCAAATGTCAGCAAACTCTAACCTCTTATTAGGTTGTGTTCTAATCGATGCACATTATGTGAACTTGATTCTGTATACATGAACAATCATGTTATACATTTAAGTGATTTGTGTTATTAGCCAGTTTCATGTAAGGTAATGAATGCTGTCTAATATTAATCGCATGTATAGCTAAATACATGTATAGCTTTTTTTTTTTTTTGGTCCATTTCTTGTCTTGATAATCATACTATTTTGAATTCTCCTGTGCTTCTCTGTATTTTCCCTGCTTTACTAACAGGAACCCATTCCAAAAAACAGGGCGAGGATTTATCCGATAACGACGGTGATGAAGATGAAGGTATTCACTTTGGTGATGAAAGACAATTGCATGTCTTAGATTTTTTTTTTTTTCCTCTGTACTTTGAATGCAGCCCTCCCTTGTGCATCTTTTTATCTTCTCTCATGGTCTAAAGAGTCATCTAAGTCCTTTGTATGGCTGTGGAAGGATGTGGAGTGTCTCGAATACTTCAATACTTAGTATGTCAGGGAGATTTTCAAGAGTGAGAGTGAATTGCGTTGGTGTAGCGTGGCTTTGTATGTTTTTTTTTCCTTTCTTCTGTTTCTGTTATGGTATATCTGAGGTTAGAATTGTTTTAATTAGTGCAGTGGTTCTCAACTGGTTTTGCTTCACAACCCAACATAGAATCAAAATTATTTATCATACAAAAGTAACAAAAATGGGTAACACTTTATTTTAAGGTGTCCTTATTACAGTGTAATTATACATTTAAATACTGAGTAGTATTAGTTAACGACATGTACTTGCATGTAATTATGCATAATTTATTGTTATTATAATAGTAAGTACATATAACGTGTAACAAGGACACCTTAAAATTAAAATTAGTGTTTAAAATTACACTGAACAAAATTATAAACGCAACACTTTTGTTTTTGCCCCCATTTTTCATGAGCTGGACTCAAAGATCTAAGACTTTTTCTATGTACACAAAAGGTCTATTTCTCTCAGATATTGTTCACAAATCTGTCTAAATCTGTGTTAGTGAGCACTTCTGTACGCTGAGATAATCCATCCACTTCACAGGCGTGGCATATCAAGATGCTGATTAGACAGCATGATTGTGCTGAGTGTGCCTTAGGCTGTCCACAATAAAAGAGGCACTCTAAAATGTGCAGTTTTACTGTATTGGGGGGTCAACCAGTCAGTATCTGGTGTGACCACCATTTGCCTCACGCAGTGCAACACATCTCCTTCACATAGAGTTGATCAGGCTGTTGATTGTGGCCTGTGGAATGTTGGTTCACTCCTCTTCAATGGCTGTGCGAAGTTGCCGGATATTGGTAGGAACTGGAACACGCTGTCGTATACGCTGATCCAGAGCATCCCAAACATGCTCAATGGGTGACATGTCGGGTGAGTATGCTGGCCATGCAAGAACTGGAATATTTTCAGCTTCCAGGAATTGTGTACAGATCCTTGCAACATGGGGCCGTGCATTATCATGCTGCAACATGAGGTAATTGTCGTGGATGAATGGCACAACAATAGGCCTCAGGATCTCATCACGGTATCTCTGTCGTTCAAAATGCCATCAATAAAATGCACCTGTGTTTGTTGTCCATAACGGCACGCCTGCCCATACAACCGCCACCATGGGCCACTTACGATCCACAACGCTGACATCAGCAAACCGCTCACCCACACGACGCCATACACGCTGTCTGACATCTGCCCTGTACAGTGAAACCCGGGATTCATCCGTGAAGAGAACACCTCTCCAAAGTGCCAGATGCCATCGAATGTGAGCATTTGCCCACTCAAGTCGGTTACGACGACGAACTGCAGTCAGGTCGAGACCCCGATGAGGACGACGAGCATGCAGATGAGCTTCCTTGAGACGGTTTCTGACAGTTTGTGCAGAAATACTTTGGTTATGCAAACCGATTGTTGCAGCAGCTGTCCGGGGAGGTGTAGTTATTGGAGGTGAAGATGCTGGATGTGGAGGTCCTGGGCTGGTGTAGTCACACGTGGCCTGTGGTTGTGAGGCTGGTTGGATGTACTGCCAAATTCTCTGAAACGCCTTTGGAGATGGCTTATGGTAGAGAAATGAACATTCAATTCATGGGCAACAGCTCTGGCCAATTTCATGCTCCCTCAAAACTTGCGACATCTGTGGCATTGTGCTGTGTGATAAACTGCATTTTAGAGTGGCCTTTTATTGTGGACAGCCTAAGTATCTTGATATGCCACGCCTGTAGAGGTGGATGGATTATCTCGGCAAAGGAGAAGTGCTCACTAACACAGATTTAGACAGAGTTGTGAACAATATGTGAGAGAAATAGGCCTTTTGTGTGCATAGAAAAAGTCTTAGATCTTTGAGTTCAGCTCATGAAAAATGGGGGCAAAAATTCATTCTGTTCAGTGTAATTTCTGGGGCTGTTTCAAATAGTTTTGAAGGATTCCATGACTTTTCCATGATCCAGTGTTGAAATAATTGAATCATTACTTATTTTTAAAATAATAATGTATACTGTATATACTGTAAAATAGTAATCGGTTCCATAACCCTGTATTGTTATCACACAGAGTAATAGTAAATAGTACAGATTCAAGCTTTATCCAATTATTTTCACTATATTTTCTTCAACTTTAACAAACTGCTAAACACGAGCATCACAGAAAGCATTGCACACTTGATGTCTTACAGAAGGCTGATTTTATCATTTATTCATTTACATAGAATATAGTACATTACATACATTCTTGGAATGTTATGACATGCCTATGACTTTGTGTCATAAAAAAGCCCTTAGATGCTATAGTTCTGTACATTTCTATAGTTAGATGCACAGTATCCGTTGCAGCTTCATCTGCGTTGGTCCGGCAGATGAGTCAGAGGTGAGGTATTTCAACTCTTAGCATTGCGTTGCAGTGCTTGACCTACATGCAACTTAATGCAGGCTGTATTGCTGATGCTTGACGCCTCGTTCCACTGAGTCTCATTTAGTCATGTAATAGCTATATAGAATAGCTGTATAGAATTCGATCCTAGGCCATAATACAGCGCAAAGACATGTTTCCATGATGTGGTAATTAAAATCTATTTGTTGTGGCTTGGCTCCCGTATATGTTTTTCTAGCATGCAGGACTAGGGCTGTCTGTATTCAGCAACATGGAGACACATATGAAACCAAGCATGAGATATCACAACACAGTTTTTAAAACAGGCGAATGGATTTAGATGAAGAGGGAAGCTGACAAGTTGCGGTAAGAGGATTAGCAACCGAGGAGGAAAAAGCATGCGCGCGAGAGAAGTTGCCAATCAGCAAGAGCATTGTTCAATTTCAGCATTTATCTTGGGATATTCTGGGCTCAGGGTGGATATCTGGCGAGATTAGAATAGGGAAAGTATTCTTCCCCAGTTACTGCAAAAGGCTTAAACCCCAGAACCTATCTCAAATCCTGTTATTGTTGTTCCTTTATGCTCCTAAACTGACGATAGATTTTATAGGTGAGGAACATGTTTGGTGCTGGAGTTGTGGTCTAGATGTACAGCCCTACTGTGCCTTTGTTGGTTTAGACCGTACGTTCTCAGCTCTCATGTTCAGGTGCTGCAACAAAGCAGGTGCGATGGCTTTGAATTTGCCATTCAGCTGTTGCACTTTACAGCGGTGTCTAAAGCCAAGTTCACACTACAGTGCTGTTCAGACTACATGACTTGATTGCCTGTCTTTAAGTCGTTGTGGTGTTCACACTACGTGACTCTATGTAAATGATCCGCAACCAGGGGTTACACACTACCCGAGCTGACAACAACTCTGTCACCCAACAACTCTAACCACTTTTTGTCATGAAAACACATGCGAGAATTGGAACGGTAGTGATGGGCAAATGAAGCCTCGTGATGCACTGAGGCTTTCCTTTGACTGTTTCGGTAAAAGATTCAAAGCTTCGTGTGTGTCGCAAACAGCACCATCTGGTGGTTAATAAAAAATATAGCAGCCAAAAGCCTGTGAAAGAGAGTGAAAGACGCTCTGTAGGACGAAGCATCTACCACACATTCTATAGATTGATGCAAGTTTTATGTGCAAAAATAAAAGCTTAACTTTTTTTTAAGCCAAGTTGCTGCTGTTGTTTTTCTTCCGGTGACCTCAACCCATGCCTTGCTCTTTCATTGGCTGTAGCTCGACACCTGCCACCACGTAATGTCGATTCGGCCGACCGGTCCAGATATTTGGCATGCTAGATATTTGTTTGGCGTCTGCGAGGTGTCGGCGACGCGTCAGCGAGCCTCTTTGATGCATCGTTGTGTAGTTCACACATAAAGATTGCGGAGCGACGATCACCCGCTGATTTTCCCCCGATTACAGCCTGACGTGTCGGCGAGCTCGTTAGCTTGCAAATCGGGCTTAAATCGGGCTTAAAATCCTGTAGTGTGAACTAGCCTTAAGGCTGAAATGGAAACTGAAGCACCTCAGTCAGGGGTATTAACAGCAGTGTTAATCGATATGCTTTCTTCAGTACCAGCGGAGGTAGAGGCCTTGTAATGCACACGTCTTAGCCCTCCACATGTAGAGAAGCTTCCCTCACCAGGATTTGGACTTCCAATCCAAAGCGGTTGCATTACCTTTGCAATTGGCTGATTCAGACAATCCAATTTCTGACTTGTGCAAATGTGGTGGCTCTCCATGAAAAATCCAGTAGGCTCCAGCAGTCAAGCAGCATGTCCTTCCAGAGGCTTTTCCGCTTGGTCTGGAGGTTGGATTTACAGTCATAGCAGTCCCAGTGGGACGTGGATTCAGCTCTGGATTGAGATGTAGTCCACCGAGATGTCCGTGTTCTAGCCCAAGGCATGTTTTTGCATGAGGTGCCAATTACCCTGCATCAATGGCTTGCCTATTTTTCCTTGACTCTGAATGGCCGAGGGGTACGGCGTCAACAGTGACAATAGGGAACATGGCTTGCGAAGCATGCCGGAACATTAAAATAAAACAAGAATACAAAGCAGGCAAAGGTGGCAAATGAGTTGGCCTAGACTGGGAGGCTGTGGTTGGTACATAGTTGAGCCTCACTACTTTGTTAAAGCATCTCCACTGAAGTCATCAAATGTAAGAGTGCTACAAATTAGTTTTGACACTTGAACAGCGCTGGAATGATATTCCACTTGAGCCAACTATATATCAGTATGCTCCGTTTGTCTAACAAGGCGTGCAAGTCAAAGCAACAATATTCGGACACAGAAAATAGAATTGAGCTGCCACTGCATATTTGCAAAAGATAGCAATAGTGAGCGTGACACATTGTTCACCTTACAACCTCTACTCTTCTCTGACTACATAGTATCATTGTGAATCTAGGCCAGTCTTCCTTGGCAAACAATTCTAGATGACATCACCACACACTTAACCCTTTGCCAGGTCAGCCAGGAGCCTTTAGGCACAAATTAAGGCAACTGTGCGAATACATCCCAGTCTTTCCATCTCTTTCTGCTCACTCTGGCTGAATCCCAGTTTATCTGCTTCTAGATAGGGATGCATGCAAGTAAGCGAATATGTCAGTATTATGTCCATGCTTTTATTTGGGATCCACCAATCCTAATCTGGTTTACTGTATAGGACGAATAGAGTGGGACTTGGGATTCAGCCCAGACGTCTGTCTTTAGCTCTGAAATAGACTGGGCTCATATGACATAATGTAACTAGCAAGCTGTTGGCATCATTTCTCAGCTGGTGGTCCTTATTTCAGTCATCAGGCTTGGCACAAACAGATTGTAGTGCCTATCATTCTGTGGAACATCATTGGCAATTAAGTCAACCTCAGGTGCTACTAAACAAAGCTATAACACCTCCTACCAGTACAGTTTGCACTAAGGTACACTGTTACGGTAATGCTACATTACATAGGTGTATATTTAGGCACAGGGAACTAATTCTTTATGTAGAGCATGGCAGTAGTGATATATTGCGTTTGGCTCACAGGAAGACACACCTTGTCTCATGTGTCTGCTGTCTTCCCCACCTCTGACAAATAGATGCACATAGCTATTGCTTGGCTTGCTTATCCATGTGCCCTAATTGGACAAAAGAGCCCTTCCCTCCTCCAGACACCAGCCCTCTTCCCATGGTGCCAGTGGGCAGGCCAGCTCCACCTGCTTGGGTGTTAGGATGGATTTCAGTCAGCATCCAGATTAGAACAGAGTTCAGTACCCACCATCACACAGGATGGGTTAAATAAACAATTGACCAAATTGGATGTATGCCTGGTTGTACAATTTTGGACTGGGATCTTGTATGGCGTAAATGTATAGGTTGCATTGTAGGCTAGTGATCTGAACAAACCAACCATAGTTTTAAACTTTGGCGTATAACTTGTCCTGCACCTTGAGTGCTACCTCATATTACACAACTTGTTTAGGAGAGGTGTGCTATCTGTTGTGATTGAACTTATGATGGTCACCTGGAAGACAGTACATTGGAAATTGATTATTGATTTATTGGAAAGTTATTTAAATAAATTATTTCATTTAATTATTGGAAAAATTGTTGAAATAAATTTTCATTTAATTACTGGAATAAATTATGTATTTAATTGTAGAATTATTGAAAACTAAATATACTTAAGGTCTGTTCGTACCAAAACAAGCAACCCAGGCTCATTGGAGAGACATGCTTATAGCGAAGTTTCTGCAACACCGATATTACGTACCTTACTGCACGTTTCACAGCAGTTTCAAAGTGCAGTGTCCTGTGAGTACCACTTAAACACGCGTTTAATGTGCAACCATGGTCATGTTTTTATTATGCTGGTACAAACACGTATTGCTGTGTTTTTATTATGTTGCTTCAGGTGCGTATAGCTGTGGCTCCGAATTCAGATGTCCTGGGAGCGTCGCTGAAATGTTCATGCTCTTTTGTGTTGGAAAATAACAAACCCCCTATACCAAACCCAACCTTAAACCTACCCGATAGAATTAACAAATGCAAAAGTGATATAAAATGCATTCACTGATGCCACCGTGCTGTTTCAAGTTACTTCTACGCGGGTTTGAGCTATTTTGTTGAACCATAGTTTCATGGCATTCGTACGGAGTGCTTTCACCTCACAAGTGCAACACCATATCGCGTGAGCTACCGAGAAGACCTACAGAGTTAAAAAAATGTGAAATAGGAAGCTGTATATGTGATGCTAACGTTCAGAAGTATAAGTTTTCAAATTTCGCAGCATGTTAAAATTGTATTGAAGTCATAACAACATTGTGCAAGGAATAGTTTTGCAGGTCACACTTTATATTAGGTGGCCTTAACTACTATGTACTTGCATCAAAAAATAAGTACAATGTACTTATTGTGGTCATATTGCATTGCAAAAAAACTTTTGCTGCTTTTGAGGTGGGATATGGGTAAGGTTAGGGACAGGTTTGGTGGTATGGGTAGGTTTAAGGATGGGTTAAGGTGTAAGGGATGGGTCAACAGTGTAATTATAAATTTAATTACAGAAATTAATTACAGATGTAACTACATATAGGTATTTTTAAAAATATAAGTACAATGTAAAAACATGTATGTATGCAATAAGTGCATTGTATTAAATGATTAATTTAAATGTAAGTTCATATTAGTTAAGGCCACCTAATATAAAGTGGGACCGTTTTGCAGAATTGTAGGCAGAGGCATGCATTTCCAATGAGCCTGGGTAGCAACAGAATTTTGGGTGTGAAAATTCAGTGCGATAAATATTTTAATTTAATTGTACAGCTGTTAATGCTCTGACGCGAATGATCACATACCGTCGATGCAGCAGATTTTTTTTTCTTTGGAAAGGTGTTCTCTAATCTCTTTTCCATCACTGCAAATAAAGTTGGCCAACCAATAACATTCTCACTTATAAAATATATTTTGTTAAGTGACAAAATGAATATCAGAGGAGAAATCCAGAACTAGCTCTCTTGTCTGTGTACTCTTGTATTTGTTGTTGTTTGATAAACACCATGTTGAATACAAAAAAATCAGAACATCTGTTTGAAAATTTGTGAATACTGTTCTACTTCCTCTATATTTTCTGTGACAAGTGGGTATTAGAAACAGAAAATCGTGTATCGTTTTGAGTAGCAAGGTAATTGGGGAGCCTGTCTCCAGCAAAAAACGACCCTATAGGTCGTTTGTGCAAGCGCCTTATTACGACCTATATTTACGTTTTAAAGTTAAGCGCCCTCTAGCGCGCGTAAAAATAATGACAGTGTCGTGTTGCGTCTGCCGTCATGAAATTACGTATGACTGTCATTACCAATCAAAATGCGTGTTTATTTAAATGCAATGTGTGGACTTTTTACACCGATCTCACGGTAATTCGTGTATATTTTACTTGGTGGCTAATTCGTATGAATGACCACACCTAACCCTACCGCTAAACCTACCCCTTACAGAAATCATGCAAAATCATGATTTTTAGTGCATATTTTATGAGCGCATGTGTTCTCTGGGATCGAACCCATGATCGCATGATCACATGATTATATATCGTCGTATAAAGCAATGCTCTACCAACTGAACTACACGAAATCCAAATTATAATGCAGATAAAAGAGTACAAAACATCAATATGGAAATGTACTGTTGCCGATAGGGGCGCGACTGTAGTATACGCTTTGGACAAACGACCTATACAGGCGTATTGGTTGGAGGACAGGTTGTAATTGGGGTATATATGTTTTTCTGTAAGTGCCATCGACAGTCAGAAAGTGAAATTCCCTTCATTCAGTCCATTTGCCATTTTTTAATGCATCGGTCTGAACAGACAAATTGCATGTGAAAATTGGGCCAACTTTTGTTCTGGTGAGAACAGGCCTTCATGTTGAAGGAGGGTCCTGAACTCTATCTGCTAAAGAAACCATTACAACATAAAGAGTTGAGGATAAACTCTTTGACCTGGGCTATTTAGCAACCACCCAGACACCCTAGCAGTGTGGTGGTAGGGGTTTTGCATACGCAAACGCACTCACATTTGTAAAAATCTATTTTCCTTGGCATCAGTCTCGCAAATTCTTGTTTTTCATCAATGCAAATGAGAGTATGGTCAGTTTGCATAATTATAAGCTCTTTGCAGGTGTGTGTGCAGTAGTGCTTTTGGTTAGTAGCGTGTGAGGTGTCTGATGTGGAGTATGCATGGTGGTGCAGTGAGTTTCAGAGCAAACTGTCTACACCCTCCCCTCCCTCTTCTGTCTCTCTCTCGGTCTCTCCCTCCTCCTCATTCACTGCTAGAAGCTGGGCTTCAAAGAGCACATCAAACCACCTGTCTCTGTGTTAGTACCATTATATTTAATGCAAGCCCAGCCTCAAGAACCCACCTTCTTCAAAGGTCACTCGTCCCCATCTGGATTAAGGTTGAGCCGTTGAAGTCAAAGTCTACAAATTGCCACATGCAAACCTTTTGCATTTCATTTAGCCAATATGTGCTATTAAAAATCTATTAAAAGTTGTGGTGCAAGCATTGCAGCATCATCATACCCCGCATCCCACTATACCTACTCTCGTACTAAACTGAGTGCGATAGCAGTATGTGAAATGAGTAGCATGTAGCATTTCCAGTATTCATAGGCAAGAAATACCCAGATGATATTTTACTTCTGAAGTATGCATCAGAAGGACACTTTAATATGCAATGAAGGTATTGAAGCCTATTAATGTGTACTTAATAGAACATACATATTTACAGGTCACAAAGTTCTTCATCAAACAACTCCAGCAGTAAGTGATTTCGACCGCAACAACAGACTTGCAAAACTCCTAACACCCTAGTAGCCAACCACATAGCAATGTGCTAACAACATTAGCATTGGGGTAGTGGGATTTGCATGAGCAAACACTCTAAAATATTAGGTTACATTTTAATTGAAGGTGTCCTTGTTACAGTGTAATTATGCTTTTAAGTACTGAGTAATATCAATTAACTACATCTATATGAGTAGGTTTAGGATTAGAGTTTGGTTTAGGGTTACTTGCATGTAATTATGCATATTTTATTGTTATTGTAATAGTAAGTACATGTAACTTGTGTAACAAAGACATGTTAAAAAAATAAAATGTTACCAAATATTATTCTCTAAAAAAATGTATTTTACTTTATATATACACACACACACACACACACAGATATATAGTTGTAGATAGTTTGAGGTTGACAGTGTATAAAGGCTGCATGTGCATATTATGTATTTTCCTACAGAGTCCGAGCCATGCTGGCTTCGGTTATATTCAGTCTGACCTGGAACTGTCGATCTTCAACATTTATGTTGTCTGTGATGAGCTCAGCGGTGGGGTCTAAAGTCAAAACCTCGGCTCGGGAGCTCATACAATGCTCACAATAAGAATGTTTGACAGATTCCATGTTTTACAGCGTCAGTGCTAGTCTGGGCCACTTATCAGTGCTCACGCTGTCCGGTTCCTCTAGAGTGACAGGCCGTTGAGAGGTGGCCCGTTGAGAATTTTGAGAGGTTCACAGATAGCTTGACTCGTCCTCTTCCTGAGCTTTGCAGACATGCTGACATCCCCCATATTTTAACACCCTAACCGCAACTCTGATGGAGATACAGAAGACTTTGTGATGAAGGTCGTTCAACACATCGTGCGCTCAGAGGTGTTAAGTGTTGTTTCATTTATAAGGAAGCAGGGGTCTTCACCTTCTTTAGTTTACGTGGAGATGATTGATGGAGGTTATATAAAGGAATAGATGCATGCCGCCCGCTGCTTTTGAAGATGAAACATATGCATTTGTTTGTGAGTCTCTGTATGTGTGTGTCATAGCGAATGAGTCATGTTTTCATGTCAAAGAACATATTTGTACATTCATGAAGCTGACATTTTAGTTAATGGTCTATAGTTTCACCCCTTCTGTTCAAGGTCATTTATGTCCTGTTTATTCAAACGATGTGTTTGTGAAATGAAAGTGTCTTTACAATGCATTTTAATCAACATTTCTCTTCTTTTTCCTCAGGATGTGAATTCTGAATCTTTTTTAATGTGTCTTCAATGGGATAACTTGATTTTGATGCAGACATTATCAGTATATGAATGTTTGACAGAGAAGAGATCAGTTAGCAGAGTATTATGCTTTTATGTCACATCAAACCAACATGATGTGAATCAACAAAAGAGGTTACTGATAACATTGACATGACTAATCTTTGTATTGTTTTTCTAATTGATCTTTTTCATTCGGTATCTCATCCTGTGCATCCCTTGTGCAGGAAATCTTGTGCATTTTTTCTCTCTCACCTTCTTTTTTCCCACTCCATACATTGTCTTTCTTCCGTACGATAAGTGTCAACAGAGAATTGTCATTTCAAAGCAGTGCCTTATCATACTTCTCTCAGATACCAGATAAATCTTTAAACGTAACCGTAAATGTTTCAGCTGCCGGATCTGAAATGGAAAAATTCCATACAAATCAGTTCTTGCTTGTTCCATCAGATCAGGAGCGTAACGTGTGAATGCGTTCTTGCCATGTAAAGCAGACAGTGGCACAGTGATTGCAAATAGCGTGGTTTTTTTGCAAGAAAAAGCCAGCCGGTAATTTGCTGCGACCACATACATGCAAATAAGCGCATCTTTAATAGGAGGGCTTGAATGCAAACGGGGGCAAATGCACTGGAGTGGTGTTTGCGATTAGCCATTCTCAAAGATTCTGAATTTTGATCTGCCGTATCCATGGCAACCCTCAATACAATACAGCATTTTGAGTCTTTGCCCAGCAGTGCTCGCTTTCCAAGGCTTCTGTCTCTTTCATCTCAGTAGAGAGACAATTTTCGCAGCTTGTGCTCTTTTTCTGTTTTATATTATGTGATTAGCAGAAAATAACAAACTGATAATGGTTGATTGATTCATTTCTATACAAAAACGTTTAAAGAAATAAGGAACATATGGTGATGCTTTTTAAAGGAATAGTTTGGCCAAAAATGAAAATGTTCTTCTAAACCTGTACTATAGTCTTTCTTCCAGGAAACACTAAAGGAGATCTTGGATAGAATGTTCAAGCTTCTGTTTTCTCTTGTGAAAGTGAATGGCGGTATACTGACAAGCTCCAAAAATGAGCCCATACAACGTGTGCGCTATGTCTTCTAAAGTCAGACAATAGGTCATTTGTAAGAATTTTGTTTTAAGATTTAAATGGGCTATATGTAAGAATTTTTATGTATTAATCGTGTGAACAGCTTGTAGGTAAACTTTAAAAAACGAGACCTTCCCCAACTTTCTATAAACACCTCTAGACTGATTTTTACATGATGTTTTGCCAGGAAATTCAAAAGGATGTGACATTTACGTGTGCTTTTGAGAACCTCTCTTCCATAACAACCCTAGTAAAAAAGTAATTTATTTCGAATACATTTATTTCATACAAAGTATAGTTAAAATCTATTAACATGTTGACTGACATATCACTTACTGATATAAAAATTGTAATTGAACTTTATTTGGAATACTACTTGTGCACAATGCGCATTTCTTAATATTGAGCCTAAAATGTGTTTTAATGTCACTATTGGTGAGGATTGTATGATCTTTGAATAATATTGGTCTTTAAATGCAAGATATTTAAAGTGTACCTGAAGTATACTTGCAATAGTTCCACTTCAACATAATCAAATAAACTTCAGTATATCTTTACTTGGACTTCAGCACTGCTTCCACACAATCAAAGTGCATTAAGTACAAAATTAGTTGTTCCAATTTAGCAGACTTTAAGTATACCAGTTTAGTATACCAAAAGTACAATTGCAGGGTATTTTTATTAAGCACATAAATATGTAAATGTATTTGTAGTATACTTAGCACAAAATAAATGTATTTCAAATACATTTTAGTATATTTATTTTTCACTAGGGAAATGCTTATACAATGTTCCGAAGAGCTGTTCTGCACTGAAGTGTCATTGTTTCCAGCAAAGAAACGGGATTCATTTAAACTATAGTCTCACATAACCAGATATATATACAGTAGTCTCAAATATACTAACCAATAACTAAACTCTCATAACAGCGTAATTTTAATTACCTCATCTGTCGACAAGATGCCTGTATCATTAATTATATCGCTATGATCAGATGCTTTCTTAACTGCTATTTTCTCACTTCTGTCATTTTTGCTGTGAGTTTATTTTGTTATTGAGAGGAAAGCGCGCAGGACATATTTACATATTCGTCAAACATCGCTCTCAGCCGTGTGGACGGTGTGAGGATATCCGTTAACAGTGTATTGTTGCAAAGGTATTTCCAACAAAGAATGAAAAAGAACTTTGTTGTGAGCACAAGCAAATAAGTTGCCAGCTGCAGTTCACTTAATGGCCATCGGTGTCGCCGGTAACAAGGGTGTCTGAATTCTACATGATGTGAAGTTACACTATATGAGAACCAAAAGCATAACGTCAAACCTACTATTACCTCCCACTCAATTTTTCAACTAAAGAATTTTTCAAGAATAATGGCATAAATTTGGTTCCGACTTCGGAACATTTGGAGTATTTGAATGGACTGCTTTTATGGTGTTTTTTGTCCTTTTTGGAGTTTGCCAGTATAAAGCACTATTCACTTTTGCCTATGATGATTTTTGCGTTTCACATAAACAAAACAATAATATGGGGTCAGAACAATATGAAGGTCATTTTAATTTTTGGCAGAATGATTCTTTTAGCGTGCTCCCCTATTAGATAAGAAATTCTGGCCTGCCCCCCTCGTTTTAAACCCTTCTGTGGCTGTATGCCGGAGCAGCGAAGTCTAACAAGGCCATTAAATTTGAGATGATCTCATCATTTAGGCCACTAAAGCATGTTAGAGCCGCCTGCAATAGCCACTTAGGTTCTGACCTTCCATATGGCTTCATCTGTTCATATCTGTTTTGCGCATACTGTTCATTACGAGAGACAAATGACTCTGCTGATATGAGATGCATCTCAAACTGTAATTGAGCTGGTGGCTGGTATCTGGGAGGACTGTGAGACGCACTGCTGTGTTGAATCTTGCTCTGACGGGGCAGTGGGGGAGTGAGAGTTTAATGGTGGCCACTCTTGCAGACATACGAGATACTGGAGCCAAGCCTGTGATGGTGTACATCCACGGAGGATCCTACATGGAGGGCACCGGAAACATGATTGACGGAAGTGTGCTGGCCAGTTATGGGAACGTCATCGTTATCACGCTCAACTTTCGAGTCGGCGTCCTAGGTAAGCACTTTTCTTCGTTATGTAACATTTTCCAGGAGCAGCCATATTGGAGAAATTGCACTCACTTACTTATCAGAGAATGATTACAGCAAGAATGTTTGCTAATGGTGCCTGTGGTTCTGTGTTCATTATTAAGACTACTACTATTTTTACATTTCCTTGAATGATAAGTGGAGTGCTTGTTGCTGAATCAGTAAATGTAAAACATTGAGGCAGGAAGGCAGAAACATTTTAAGAGACTGAATTAAAAAATACTGCTCACACTCTTGCCAAAGTTCAGTCTACTTGGCTTTTTCAGCTTGCACGGTGTTGTGTTGATTACTTCTTAAAAGCTGTCCAGAAAAATGTTCAGTCATCCGGTTATGCATTCATTTGAAGCATAAGCATAATAAATGAAATTTCAGAGTGAGTTTATGAAGCCAAAAGATGAATACTGAATCCAAATATATCCCATATACCAAAAGAAATGTGAAGTGCTTGTTTTACTAAGGAGCTTTAGGTAAGTGCTTATTCAGCAGATGCTTTATTCTGTATGCAATCATTTTGGAGTCATTTGAAATCATATGTCTTAATCAAGAGCTCATGTGTGACTCTTTGCTGGGTTTGAACCTACAGCCTTTTAGTGGCAAGCCCACATCTGTTAAGGACTGGACTACAACTGTTGGAATATCTTGAGTACTGTGAATTAAAATCATGTGATGGTTTATAACAGTGGAAATATGTAGATATATCTGAACATCTAAGTAGACTGAGATATCTCCAACTGAGAGGGAAAAAAGGGTCAATTTTAGGCACCATCCAAAGCAAAATCTAGTAGCTGAATTATATATATCAAGCATATTACAAAAGATTTCACTCTGGCTCAGAACTATCTGTTATACTGAGTTCAGATTTAAGCACATCCAACCAGTTCTAGTGTTTCACGGTAGGGGAGGTGGAAATACATGTATCTTGTACACTCTGACTCTTTCTAATAAGAGATTATAAAAAATATGTTCTCATCTCATGGAGATGAAGGAGAAGTGGTACAGTTTTAGAAACTGCATTCATGAGAGTAGAATAAGAGCCTGTAGAATAAGAGTTTCCTGCTGACATTTTGGAATGTACGTCGATTTGTTTTAAAGTGCCCCTGCAGTCACTAATTTTATTACTTAAAACTCATCTTTAATAATCAAAATACAAATTGAAACATTTTTCTCATGGAAATAATTTCTTCATGCCTTAAAATGGCTTGAATATAACTCTACACCCTTACCTTATTTAGTATACACAGAACCATTAATATGCAAATTAGTCCCCGCCTCCACCCAATCACAGCAGCTCAGACTATCAGCTCCACTTTCACTCGGTAAACTGAAGTAGTAAATGCCACAAAATGGCAGGTGGCACTATTGGATTCATTGGATTAAATATTTGAATGGGAAACTGTTTCCAGAGAAGAAGAGGAAGAGTGAATTACACATGGCCGTCTACAAGTTCATGTATCAGAATGGCAATGCATTTTATGTATCGTTCCCTGCAAAGCCAGACATGTACAGTAACTGTAATTGATATCATTAGCCTTTGGTTTGGCTAGCTTATCAAACAGCTATAATGTGTTGCTAATGTTACACAAAGCCTGTTCTCGCCATCTCAGGCAGCTAATGAAGTGAAAAGTCCCACCCACAAGTTTACGAAATTGGTTACATGTTTGTGACGGTAGGAAACATTGCTGCTTTAAACTGCATTTTTGAGACTGTCTTTTAAGGAGTTTTAAAGAGAAAATGCTCAGCAATGCTGCTGACTGATGAATTTGCACATGTTTTGCACATGTGTTGGATCTTGTGTTACATAATGTCAATGTATTTTGCTCTGACGATTCTTTTAATGATTATTAATTTCATTTTTTTTATTAATTTCATTTGTATAGGTGAATTAAATTAACATAAAAAAAGTTATTTTTGTAATATTTTATTTATAAATGACAGAATATGGCTTTGATTTGTAAAGTATTTACTGTAAATATTACAAAGAAGCGTTATTACTTGATCATTAAAAATATATATATTTTTAAATAGATTCTTTCCATTTACATCAAAATATTAATGCTATTATATTATACAAATTTAATACCACTCACCCTGGTGTGAAAAATAAGAATTACTCACAGTAGTTACTTCCTGATTGTTTTTTTTCCAAACAGGTCACATTTGGCATATATTTTACAAAATATGTTTTGCTGATGGTACAGTCTCTACAGGAATGATGGCAGCGCTGTGAACTTTGCATTTTCCCTTTATTAAAACACAGGACACCCCTCATTTGCATAGTGATAGCTGCTGCAAATGTAATTGAAATTCAGAGCAGAGTGAACAGTTCCATGGAAGCAAAATAAATAAATAATAGGATATTAATACAAAAAAGAGCCTGCTTTTAATTATGCAGCTTAAAAGTATGAGGAGAGAATTATACGCTATGTAAAAGATTCCTCATTTACCTTGTGGCTATTCTGACTTATGTATGCTCCGTGAGCACGGCTGTATGTAGGTTACACGGGTTTGATGTAAAATTCATGTATTTATGCATGGATGTGCCTTATTTGAGAAGCACGTAAAACAGCGCTCTAGAATGAAAATAGCACTCTAGATGTGAGCGAACACAGCCTGGAAATTTGCGACACAATAACAGAGATCTCCGAAGCCTGTTTAATAAGTCTCGCCGGAGTGTTATCATCTCACTGCAGCGTTTCCACCTGTCCTGTGGATGTGATAATTATTGCTTCTAAGTGTGGACCCTGTCTCTCCAGGGGCCCTATTTGGAGACTTTCTCATGTGAACTCCACACCATGTAGATGGCTGAGAACGTATTACTGGTTTAATATTTAATTACAAATGCCAGATCACCGGCAAGTCTTTCCTGCTGTTGGCGTCCTGCGGATGGGGCGTCTGGCTGTTTGTGAATACTGTGGCACTCAGATTTGATCAGACACAGAGACAATTTGTTTATAGAAATGCTGTCTTGTTGGCCATCGATTGGTGTGTGTGTGCGCGTGTGGATTAGGCCGGGACCCTTTAATGGCGTGTAATGACTCCTAGTCAGGGGGGAGTATCTTGTATCACTGCTCTTTACAAATATAATTACTCACTGGCTCTCCAGAGCATGTCAAATTCCATTTCCTGTGGGGAAGACTTAATTACTGTTTCCAGATGCATTAAATATTAACAATAGCCACCTCTCTTTTAAAAAGCCACGGACCTTTGCCCTTTATCGTGGCGAGCCGGCGGAGCAGTTCCCGAATGTGATTTGAAATAATCCCGGAGTTATGAAAAATATGGAATAAAACACCATCACTTGGATTTCTGTTTGGTTGAGAAACCAAATATAGTATAAAGCTATTATTATTTACTTTTGCGGCCTATAGATATGATTTTGAAGCTGTACGTTATGGCTGTTTTAGAATTGTTTGTTTGTTTTTTTCCCAGAGCTCATAGCTCAAGGCAACATAAATGTTTTATTGCGTTCCATTACATTCGTGATTCTTTCTGACTCAAATTCGCATTAGACAATTTACATTTCTGTGAACATCATCAGTATGGTTGGGCTAGTAGACAAAACATCCATCTGCAGCAAACAGTATGCATTTGTTCCCTGTTACGGGAGTCTAATTAAGAAGATCATGTGTACGTGGCACAAGAAATGTGATTTTCATGCATGGATCTTCTGTGACTGGCTGGCACAGCTGCAATGCAAATCAAATTCAGAAATTAACCATTCAGTCTTCTGCTCTTTGTTCGTGAGATGATATTAGGTATTGGTGCGTAGATTTTCCATGTCACTGACAGCTGCGTATTACTGCAAATGGTTTCCGATTAGATTCTGTGAAACCTTTTTAGCATTTGGAGTAAAATGTTGCATGTTCAGCAGTGATGTGAAATTATATTTCATATGACTTCCTCAAAGGCTGTTCCAAAATCCCTTGGCAAATATATGTTTCATCTAGGTCAAGAGCTTGAGATGCATTTCATGTAAAGAGGGAAATGCTACAGCCAAAGTGGCAGGGTCTTTCTCAGGAAATGGTGCAATTTGTGTCAGGATTTTTAAAAATCATTTTATTTTAAATGCTTATCGCTGAACTCTGAAAATGTATTTTCTCACCTCAGGCATAAAGTATGAGGGCAATATAACCTCCGCCCAAATATTCAGATTTGTAGGCAGAGCATTTCATTGTTTCTTAAAATAAATAATCTGTGCTATTTTTAGTCAGTATTTTTGTACTATGTGCAAATAAACAAACAAATAAATAAATAAATGTTTTGTGGAAACCGTGATACGATTTTTTTCAGGATTCTTTGATGAATAGAAAGTTCAAAAGAGCAGGTTTTATTTAAAATAGAAATTTGTTGTAACTAAGTAAAAGTCTTTACTGTCACCTTTGATCAATTTAATGCATTCTTGTTGAATAAAGGTATTAATATCTTTCAAAAAATCAGTCTTACTGAGCCCAAATATATCTCTCTCACTACCAGAAAGTTTTGTGCATTCAAACAAATTTTTGAAGCAAAGTGCTAAGATTAAAATTGTGAGAAATGTTTTATTCATGTGTGCTGAAAAGCAAGAGTGATGAGGGGAGAAATTCTGAAGCCATTTTTCAGTGAAACAAAGGCCATGTGCTCAGAGAGACAGACACCTGATTAAATTATAAAAAACATGGAAAGAAATTGCAGTTGTTCTAATCAAATGAGAATGAATCGGAGGGGAAAAAACATATGCTGAAATCAGTTCATAGGACAAATTAAAAACTTAAATGCCCAAAGGCTGAAATAAATCGAAGATGAAATTCTACAAATGTTTGGCCTGTTAATGCGTTAGCTGCCCAGAAGCAAACGATGAGGTCTTCAAGTTCTCTCGCACGGTCTGCGGTCTCAAAACTTTTCCCAAGTGCATCAAATGTCTTTTCATAAGTTTGTGAAGGAAGACAACAGAATCATCAAGGTTGTTTGGAGCTTTGCGCTCCAGCGTTCCCAGGAGCCTCTGGTTCTCCTCAGGCAGTTCTGATTTACCTCCAGGCCCTGCCGGTTCCAGCGCTCATGCCTCTTGGCCTTTGTGGGTGAAATAATTTACACAGAAACCTCAGTGAAAACCACAGTCTCTTTATCCAAACCTGACCTCTGGGTTTGAGGGATTGATCTTCAGTATGATGGCTGCTGTCAAAGTGTCATTTGAGTGCTGTGACATTTGGGTTCTTCCTGGCCTAGTTTTACACAATTGAAAGATTTGTCAACAGTTCAAGTGAGACAGACCGTGTCACAAGAAACTCTTTCGATCACACAAGCCGCTAACTTTTTTAGAGCTCTGGCTTGTCACCAAAGAGGTTAGTTTTCACAAAAGACCATGTTTAATTTGCGTCGCTTTACATACATCTCAAGTGCCAAACCAATGGGCATAGTGCACAAAACAAATATGTGCAGTTTATAGAAGTAGATATTTACCAGATTGTTGTTGTTGTTGTTGTTGTTTTTTCTAATGCTACCTTGAGTGTCTTGCTCAAAGGCAAAATACTAGTTCATGAACGACTAGAACCTTTTCAGATTAGCTGCTTTCATGTGCACACAAATAATCTGTTAGTAATCATATTGAAAAGCTGTCATGTAAACACCTCAATCGAACCAAATGAAATTTCAATAGGATTACAAAGGGACATGAAATAATCAAATCAGCAGGAAAAAAACTAAGCACACAAATGCTTACATACAATTATTTACTCAGATTCAAAATACCTTCTACAAGAGGTTGTGATGTTTACCAGATCCCTTTAATAATAAGATTTGTTTTACTAATTGACGTGCATAGGTTTTTTTAACGTATTACAAACTGGTCAGGGGAGGAGACTGATTTTTTGTGTTTCTCATAAAGGCCTTGGAGACTTGAGTTAAGTCCTATAGGCAAGAGTTTGAGATTTGCATGTTGCTAAGCTAAAGGCACAGTACTCCAGTAGGTATAAAAAATGCATAGTACAGAAAAATGCTGGGTGAAATAACTGTGAATTATTCAATACTTTGCAGTATTGAATGAAATATATTTATAGTTTTGCATTACTTTTGCATTGTTTTTCAATGAGCTTGTTCCAGTGGATTTTGGCATTGCCTTTTCTGAATGAATGAATCAATAAATGCATGCTTGATCAAAACAAGGTTATTTCACAGCTGCCTAACATTTCCACAGGCCTTAGCAATGGGAGTGCATCTTTGATTCCTTGAAATGCTGTCCAGGAAGCTCACTTTTTATAAACACTGTACAACTATACAAGCCATGGCGCATAGCCTTTATTTATTTTTCATTTATGTTGCAAAGAGACTAGTCGTCTATGTCGGTCTTTGGAAAGAAACTGACATGTTGTTTCAGGGCGAATAGAAACTTCTAATGACAGGGAACTCCATGTGATGTGCTGCTCAGGTTGGTTTTTCTTAAAGAGAGATATTCATTGATGGTTTGGGGCCAAGAATTTCTGCCTTTTGGCCAAACTTTGCATCCATCATGCATGTGGTGACATTTTGCTGACCTCTAAATCTTGGAGTATCTTTTTTTAGAACTGGATCCTGTCTTAAAGTATAAATGGCTATTGGGTGAAGAATTCCCTTCCTCTAGTCAGGGCATTAAGTTCATCTGTCTCAGAGTAGGCCTATTGGCTGGGGAATGTGTCCCAACAACCTTAGCGAACAATGTTGAGCTTGGTATGAAGCAATTACGTTACAACCCAAAGGCACAAACCAGCTTCATTGGGAAAAAAATTGGAATAAAATGTGCCAGTGGTGATATTTCTGCAAAATTATATTACGCTGCTTCTTTGTGGCACTTTCAAGTCAAGTCAAGTCAAGTCACCTTTTTTATATATAGTGCTTTATACAAAGATTGTTTCAAAGCAGCTTGACAAATCAGTGATGCAAACTTCAAATATTCAGCTCCAGTCAATTTAGTGTTGTTTCAGTTCAATTCAGTAAGTGTGTAAAGTTCATTAATTATCAAACAAGTATACAATTCAGTGATAAGCAGCTCTACTAAACACAGTAGTGTCATTATTCAGTTCAAATCAGTTCAGTTGATTCAGTTCAGTTCATTAACCATGTCAATGTAGCAAAATTTGTCATTTCAAGTTTTGTTCTCATCCGATAGCGTCAGTGCCAACCTGGCACCATGCTCATAGCTGGCTATAGGAATCTGTAACAAGGGTTTGTGTAGTCGCTGAGGATCTGTGCTGAGGGCTTGTCATGTCGAGGTCTTTGCCAAGCATGAAGAGTAGTGTTGTGGTCATTTCTTGGGTGAAGGTCCACCATCAGGGTTGGATACAGACCAGATCTGGCTAACTTTGTTAACCTCGGGATAAGGACAGATAGACTAATATCATTGATGTCATTCTTTTTACAACGTAACATCTGGTGTTATGGGAGGTTTTCCCATTTCTGGTTACTTTCAAAGTATTTTATTCAGTTTTATAAAAACAGATGAACATGAATCTGGCAATGTTTTATTGCATTGGCTGTTGCACATATCACTGTAGTTCAGAAATAAAATGTGCAGTGAGTGACACTAAAAGGTTAATGCTCTATCGTGTTAACATACTGAACCACCTACACTAAACCTGACCTTGCTCAGGCAACCACGCCATTTTCACTTGCCTCTACACATGGGCGTTGGAAGCAAAAAAAAAAAAGTGGGTGGATCCTCCCCCCAAAAAAATTTACTAAGTAAATGCCATTAGCTGTATTCTGGTGCCTTTTAATTAAGCTGTGGCTTTTATAGCCTAAAACGGTTACGACATACCTGGCAAGGTTCCCCAAAAATTGGCACAGCAGCAAAAGTCTAGTAATTGTTTTGAAAAAATAAATTGATGTATTGTAACTCTTAGTGTTATAACAACATAGTGTAACTGTAAAGTAAGTACAAAGACTACATGATGCCTTTAAAAGCAAAAGTCAAATAAATGATGAACATTCGCTTAAATACCAGCTTGTTTAGTGGCAGTGCGTGAGCACATAGCCAGACCCACCGAGCATCAGACATACTAAGATGCTTTGTTTACCTTGTTGTGTTGCGGGAGTGCAGCAGGCGCGAGTAGTGAAAACACGGAATGTAGTTTAATTTATATGGACTCTGAATGAGTTTGCGGAAGCAGCAGTGTGGAAGTCAAGGCTGTAGCTACTCTAAAACACTGAATGGAGTTCCATAAAAAGTGGAATGGATTTGACTGACGGCACTCTGAAAAGTGGACAGACATATGCACTGAATTACAGTGAGACAGTAAAAGTGAGTGGGTCCAATATCATTGGTCTTAAAAAGTGGGTGGGTCTTGTCCCACCCACATACAGTGCAATGGTTCCAACGCCCATGCTTTTACAAGTCATTTATAATGATCCTGTGCTTCATGGGAATCAGGATTGCGCTTTGCAAGTTGCACCTGTACCAGGTGAGCTAAAAAGCAAGTGTACAACATCAGAAAAGCCATATGTAGCTGATTATGTGATGCAAATGTCAAAATGTTAGTTTACAGAACATGCACTAAAAGCATTTTGAGATCCTAACATAGCATTATGCAAGAAACTGCACAGAAATAAGTTGTATTAATCAATAATCTGCCCTGCAATCATAGTTTGTGTAAAGGAATAAAAGCTGTTGGCGTTTTACTGCCACTAGAGTACATTTCAGCTGGAAACTGAAATGAGTTGTATGTATAGGAATGTTTTTTTTTTTTTAGTTTTACAAAAATGTAGGTACAGTAGAGGCATGTGAGCCTGTGCTGCAAAGGCATATTGATCTTTGTTTCCGACCCGCTCCAGAGCAGATCAGGTCAGCTGGAGGCAAATATGTGTATAAATGTCTTTTTAAAATGAGTTTTCAGTTCTCCATGTATCAGGCTTCTTGTTTACAGCCTGTTGCCGGTAACTCTGGCGATCCATTACTTCTTTTGACTTGACGCTCACGCTGTGGCATAACTTTTTCATCCTCTATTCCATCCAGACTGTGCCCTGATCAGCTCATTTTTCTTCTACCATGAGGGAGGGTTTGTCCATCATCAGGTGTGTTTGGGTCAGAAATGATCCGTCTTGAGAGACTTATATTGGCTCTCCAGCCAACTCTTGCTACTCGTCTTGTCAAGTGATTAATCATGCTTTGGCCAGTGAAGGAACCAAGGCCAGCTGTCTTAACGCATGTGGGAGGCAATATTCTCAACATTGTGTCGGCTGAAATGAGGAAGGTGGGTGTGGAGGACCGGCAGAGAGGTGTGAAGTTGGGAGCCATGAGAGTGGACGTGGGCGCCCAATCCACTCACTTTGTGTGACTCGACAAAAGAAAAACTCAAAAGCGCAGGAAAAAAAGAAAAGAAAAACCTGAGTAGGTGTAATTATTTACATGGGGTGCGTGCATGCCTCTTGTGAATGAAAAGCCTGTTAGAATTGGTCACAGGATGTTTGAATTTCTAAAGTGTTGCTTTAGAGGCAAACCTAATTCTGAGAAACCGACACCGCTCGCACGTAGAGTGGGAGGAATATCGGAATAGATGAACTGAAGAACCGGTATGTGAAGACTGAACTTGGTGTGAAATCCTATATCATTCATGCAGGATTAGAACCAGGAAACGGCTTTGTGAAGATTTGGTATGGAAGGTTTTATGGAGGTATCTGATTTTATAGTAGGAAATCTTTCTTAGGCATTGGGAAATTTTATTTCATCTGGAACTCATGTGACATGAGAGGTGTCAAGACTTGTCATCTTTACAGTAATACACCATGCTCTAATACGGCAGTGTACAGACGAGCTTGGTTCCAAACCCACCTAAACAGCATTCAAAGGCATCGTAGGCGCACTGCCATCGGGAGGCCGGGCCCAGACGTACTGTAATCTGCAGACTTTATTTATATTCGAGGGAAAATCTGTGGAATTTTTCAGAATGGATTTAAACTTGGTAAAATGTGTACAGCGGTCTTAACTGAAAGCATAATCAGATTAGCCAAAATATTTAATAAACAAACACGCAAGGCACAGGGGATTTTTATGAATGACAGCAGGGATGGACTGACAATAGAAAGCAATGAGAAATTTCCTGGTTGACTTGTGGGCCGGCTTAGATGTCAAATCTAATTTTATATACAAATAAAGGGAGAAAGAATTGCAGATATTGTCAGTTAGTAATTTAGTTCAGAATTTCAGCTTCTGCCCTTTCCGAATCTGCACTGTTTACTTCAGAAATATAAGGGAAACCTAGTTAGTCCAACTTACAGATCCAACAACTTGTTTATATTTTAGTATTAAGTGATAGAATGAATGTGCTCAAGAGTTTAGAGATGTTTAATAATAGTTTTTATAGTAGTGTAAAATCTAATAATGCTTTGGGGGAATATTTATTGTAGCTTTATTATGTCTGATTTAAGGACATTATCTGGTAACACTAGAATAATTATCCATCTTTAATAGGTAAATCTGCAGGAAGTAATGCAGGACAAATGAGCAGAAATACATTAACACTTATGAATTAATATGGAACAAAGATTAAATAATAAGCAATTAATAGTGATTTTATTATGAATAAGATTTATTTCATTAAGAATTATTAACTATGACCAACTGCCAATAAATGACTAAATCACAACATTAACTAAAACATGAGCTAGTGCTATTGGCTTTTTTACTCTCAACAAGGTGTTAAAATACATTTTTTCAAGAAGCTTGTTTTTTTTTTTTTTTTGGGGGGGGGGGGGGGTTGAATTAATGAACATTACATCCCACAATAACCAACTAACTATCGCTTATTTAATGCTTTTCTGTCTTTCATTTAAAATGGTCAAGCAGCCATACTGTAGGTGACACTAGGAACAGCGCAGGAAGCATATAGACTCTTTGTGATCCAGATGTAAAGATCTATTTTCTCTTGTCCACAACAATGTATATCCTCGAATAAGCTGAACAGCATCTATATCAAAATCTGTTAGAATATCATAACAAGTCAGTGTACCTCACAGAAATGGATGTCTGCACAGTATAAGTCAGGCCTACAATACATGAATAAAAATAAATAAATAAATCAGACATGTTAACATTGTGATTACCAATGAATTTTAAATACTAAATAAAGAATTGTTAATTATTTATAATTGGTCATAGTTTTAGATAATAGTGAAACTGATTTCATTCGGTATCCATTGATTACCTAATAAGGAACTATCTCAGTCCTAAATGCATTATTACTTACAGGTTAGTTAGTCTTATTTCCATATTAGTTTTTATTTGCTAGCTTTTATTAGCTTTATTATCTAGTACTACTCATTTGTCCTGCATTACACAACACAAGTTAGTATTTATTTTCAGCAGAATTATGACTATTTCTCTGCTGGTGCCACTGTCGCCCTATGTTCCAGATTGATTTCACCAAGCCTTTTCAAAACATTGACTACAAAACCAGAGACCACTGTCCTTGCTTTTGAAAGGGTAACAGACTCACTACTTAGTGTCAGCTTGCAAAAACGAAGCTGTCTAGACAGTTTTCCAAAGGAGTGAGTCAGGTTAGATGAGCGGGTTTTCACAAGGAGATACAAGACAGAGGTAAAACTCAGGTACCTAATTGCAGTTATGCTTTGTATTTTAATGTGTTGCTATAGTGGGGGATCATACAATATGTGTTATACAGTAATCCCTTAACAATAGATTTTGTAAAGCACTCAAAAAATGAATCCAAGATGGTAGACAGAGCTGAAAGAAATGCAGAAGTGTATGCTTAGCAGAGTCTATTGTGCGCTTTGCATGAATAACATTATTTGTGTGAGTAACAGTTGTCAAGTTATTCACTTATGATGTTGAATAGCTGTTCTCTGGAATTTAATTGCCTGCATAGGTGGAAGACATTGAGTCTAGGTTTTGGGAAAGAGCTATGATGTGGTTTCTCAGCTGCTTAATTTATATACCGCTTTATGTTGAGAACACACGAGAGGTGAAAATCCCATTGCACCGTGTAAATAGCATCATGGGTTAGGGTTTACGCAATACATACACTCAAATCCCTCAGGAGAAATAAGGCTAGTGTGTGCTAATGAATTAGAGTGTGGTGTTTGACTACAGTAGCTTCAGGTGTTCTGTGACATTCTCTCTGAGAAAGTGCCTGTCAAACATTTTCCCTCCCGGTGAGTCAAGGTTTGAATACCACACCACCTTTGCAATAAATAGCTTAGCTACCTCTGATCCTGCAATCTGCTTGCTTAGGTAATGCTTCGATTGGAAGCATTAGCATATTATTTTATTCAGCATTTGTACAAATCAGTTAATGACATTTCTCAATAATTCTATGGATATGCTGCTAAAAAGACCAGCTTGGGCCAACTGGTTTGGTGCTGCTAGCCTGTTGACCTTCATAACCATCGTGATTTATTTGGTGAAGTTGGTCAACACTGTAAAACTGTAGCATGCTAAGCTACAAGCTAATCATTGTATCAGATTTGATACGCAAATTTCTAAAGCTTCTGAACTGTCACCATGAACAAAACTTTGCTGAAAAAGCTGTTGTGCAGTCTCTTACATACTGTATGTTGTCTGATTGATAGTCCATACTTTTTTAGCAAGTAAAAATAGTAGGAGAGTGTAATGGTACACTTAATAGCACAGACCATTTTTAAGTCTTTTAGCTCAGCATGCATGTGTACCTACTGTACAAAAATTAATAAGCGTAAAGTTTAAAGCAGATTGCCTTCCTATCAGATGTTTTGTTTAATGCATTTGAGAGCATAATGCATAATGCATTTTCATCAGCACATAACTTGCATCTTATAGTTGTATCCTTACTTGCAAATGAAAATAAAGTATTTATATTTTGCAAAATGCAAAGTGAGTCTCCATTGAACTACAGTCTGACTTTTACGCATGTACATCAAAAAGACACCATGCATTACAAAGGGAGCTCAAAAATTCTGACTAAAATATACAGTATTTTGCCTCCAAAAGTGGAAGCACTTAAAATCTCTTCTGCTATTTACAACAAAACATGCAGCATGAAGAATGGTTTGCAGCCAGTTGTGGCAGTTTTGAAAGAATTAAAAAAAAAAAAAGTTTAAATGTGTATAGAATGTGACGCAACAGACCTTTGAGGAATGTTTATTTGTGTCTTTCAGTCATCACTGTGTTGCATTGCATTTCATGTTTTACATTTTGCCCCCTCAATGAAAACGAGTGGTAACTGATATTTATATGCATTTTGTGTAAAGAGTCTGGTATTCTGTTATACAGTAAAGATTTTTCTGAGTACTATTCCTTGTGTCATGCTTGACAAGGCTAATCTACTTTAGAAGCATAGTGGGGATACAAACACACCAACATCCCATTCATATAGGCTACTAGTAGTAGTAACCATTTATAGGGTCTTTTAAACAAAGCAATAGTATGAAGAAATAACAGTGTGATCGAGGTACTGTGAAAAATGCTAATGTGAGCTGCTAATGTATTGGGCGGTGCTCATGTATTGGCTTTGTGCCATGTGTTTCACGACCACATGCTTTCTTCTGCGTGACTGCATGCTGGTGCCATGACCTTCTCCATTAACCCCTCAGTGTGTGTGCTATTTGAAGTGTAAAGATTATTGAGCTCTCTCATTGGAATGCTGTCAAAAGGTTGTATCACAAAGCATTGCTGTCCATCACTGCTTAATATTCGAAGCCTGTAAATGATATGTTAAATGTTGGTTTTTCATCTGATGTGTCCTCTGTTTACTCGGCTATACACAGGCACCTCAGTGTTTGACTGGCCAAATGGTAATGAGCACACAGTGCAATTCAATCAGCATTACGGTGCAAATGCTCTGAAAGCTGGTGAATCTAAATAGAAGGACAGCTGTTTAGGAAGATAATAGTGTTGCTAAAAGGTGAAATGTGATATTTTTTCAAAGTTAAAACGCTTCCTTTTAACTGAGCCTGGTGTGGTGACTGCAAATAAAATATGCATAGTCTGATTTTTCCAAAAAGTGTGAACTCAATGACTCAAATGACTAAAATCTAGCTCAATATGTATGACTTTTCTGATGAAGTAAACTTGCTCAGTAGCCCACCTGGTACAGCTGCACTTGCAATGTGGAGTGCTCAGGTACGAGTGCCTGTGAATCAAGGAGCTCAAAGATAAGGTGGCCTGTTACAAAAGAGCTAAAAGGCTTGTAGAAACAAGCTAAACTGGAATGGCTGCTTCAGAAATTGTCTTTTAACGTTTGTTTTTTTAACACTAATGGTTAGGTTTAGGGCTTAGGGTTTAGGGTTTAGGGTTTTTTGTAGGTGGTATGCTATTTTAGCACCATTCACTGGACATTTATTTTCTGAACTGCTATGATACATACAACAACCAACGTAATAAAACATTGCCAGATTTTCTAGCTTTTATCGCAA
>JAFVLL020038195.1:0-15000 GCA_021397915.2 Tor tambroides
ATATATACACACACACACACACACACACGCACGCACACACACACACAAAATGGAGAAATATGTATTTTTAAACAAATGAAAATATGTCAACTAGGGATGTGCCCGAATCCGAATACAGTATTCGGAAAGGTAAAGGTGTGTACTACGGAAACCGTAAAGGGAATAAATACGAGATATATGAGAAAAATATATTTCAGTGCTTTCTCTCACAATTATATCGTTGGGTAATTATCCTATATATAAATTGCGGGCATCAGGGAGCCGTTATTAATATACAGGACATTGAAATCACTTATGAGTGCACATTTGCTTTTTACTTTCACTTTTGAGACTCGCAATCACATGTAGCCTGTACTACGGAGCGGCATTACTTACCACACATTTCACAAGATTAGATGTTTGTCAGTGGTGCTCAGGACTATCGGTCATCTCTCCTTACCTCTCTCTGTTTATATGGTAAGTGAAATTTTATGTAGGCTACTGTAATGTAACAGGGAACTGCTAGCAAGCGGCTAACCATGTCCCTTTTGTGGGTCCGTACAACGCATTATTCGTTTTCCGTGCCTTTCCAAATACGGATTTGCTATTCAGGCACATCTCTAATGTCAACATACTTTACCAGTCAAAAAGTTTAAACCCAAACCTGGTGCTTATTTTGTGTGAGCACGAGTGAGTGTCATACGAAACATAGAACTGCACCTGTTGGCATTCATGTTGCCCTGTGTCCAGCCGTTCATGTCAGGGGAGGACTGGAAAGAGGTGTTGCCCTGCGCCTGTTGCATCATGGGACTCTGGGCGTGGCCCATCCTGGGAGACATGAGGGGGCTCTGAGGGGTGGCGGCACCACCGAACCCGCCGTCCGACTGCTGACTCATACCTAACACACATACATGCAGACATGAGGAGACAAATTCTGGTTCGAAATAAACATACATCAAAGAAATATTTAACACAAATTAAGTAATTATTACTATACAGCACTTTTCACATCATATTCACCCTCACGCTGTCAGACAACATCCACATTTAGCACCTAGAAATTAATTATAATTGCAACTATGACAGGAACAATGATTAAAAATTACAAATTCAAAATCTAAACACATTTGTTGTTTAGATTAGCTGATCATAATTTTTAGAAATGTCAAAGCAGGAATCATATTGAGAATATTTCAGCCCATCTCCATAATCAAAAGTGAGGAATCAAGAGTATACTAGAGGGGTTTAGAGGTGTTATAAGCAGGCAGTAAGGCAGAGTTACACATGCAGGTTAGTGTTAGTGGCTGAGACGGCCAGAGAAAAGAGGGGTGGGTGGGTAATGGGCGGGATTGGGGGTGGGGTCTGGGTCACCGCATAATTGGTTTAAAAATCAACTGCTCCGCCTCCACTGATCACCATCAGCCAATTAGTCTAGGCAGGACAGATACTGACACATATATGACAGCACAGGCATAGACACAGGCACAATTATCAACAATTTAACACAATGTAAGCTTGGCTTAAATGATATACTGAATCTGATTGCATCAGTAGCTCATGTATTACGTTTGGATTTACTGTGGCAAGATGAATGTTCTGGATTATGTCAATTATGATTATGAAAATTCAATTTTAATGTCTTGGTCTGTTGAATTTTGCTGATTACCACAGAATAATTTCAACTCGTACTTCAGTTTGTAAAAAAGAATGCAAAATGCAATTAGTTTATAATTTCAATGGAAGCCCAACAGGGTCATTGAGTGGGTGGCAAAGTTTAAAATATGCAAATTATCTCACTATTTGTTTTTACAAGCTGAGCAGCAAATCATCATTTTCTGTGGTAATAGATAGCATGCTATTTATAGACATTAAATTGGAAATAACCTGACATTTTGCTGTAATATATTCTGATTACATGTGGGAAAACATTAAAGTGACTCTTCTGCCCTCTAGTGTCACTTTCTACCATAACTATTATGATCTTTCAAGGGCAATACATAAATAAAATTATTTAATAAAGCTTAACTAGGATAAAGTGCTAAATAGCCTATTAGCTGACAGTACTTGACTAGACAACTACAAACAGATCTTTAAAAGTGAAAATACTGACTGAAACAGTTCCCAAAGTTCATATTTCGAATATATAGCAGCATCTAATATCATAATACAGTAGACAGTAATATAATCCTGACAATGCATCTCATTAAATTATATAAAAAAAAAAAATCTAAATCCTGTCATTATTTACCTACCCTAATGTCATTCCAAAATCTGAATCTTTCTGAGTCTTTCTTCCAGTGTTATTTAAGTATTATTTATATACTATTAAAATATTTAATAATATTTTGAAGTATATTTTTATATTTTGACTTTTCATTTTAATTTCGGTTTAAGGTTTAGTAATTTTGTTACATGATTTTGTAATTAGTTGTTTTTTTACATTTCTATTTAGCTTTACTTTTATATCGGTTTTAATAATTTTAGAGCTTCAGCTTATTTTTTGCCAAGGCAATAAATTTCATTTAAGTTTTTTAGGTTCAAGCTTTTCTTGTGTAATATTTATATTTTATTTCAGCTTTATTTCAATTACCGAAAATTATAATAATAGTTTTAGTTAACAATAACAACGCGCCTTTCTTTCTTCCATGGAACACAAGGTCAATTTTTAAGAATATCCTGACTATTTTTTCAAATTTTAAAAATATCCTAACTACTTTTTGTTTTTACAACACATTTTTATGGTGCTTTTTTATGGTGTCATTCTGGAGTACAATGCTCATTCACTTTCATTATATTTTTAAAAAAGCTGGCTGGAAAATCCTGTTTTCCACAAAAGAAAAAAGTCAAATTAACATTTTTGCACAAACGAATCATTTAATTTTTTTAGAATATGATTTTTAAAATCAGATGTGACTATAGTTGTTGGATTAGTATTTTTAAACATCTGACCTGTTTCTCAACTACTGCATTTGTAATTAAACCATGTTTATTGGCCCTGGACGTCATAGGTTTTTCACCGCACGTTCAGATCGCACAAGTTCAGCCTGTAGTGTTGCTGGTCACAGGTGTTTGTGCGTGTGTGTGGAAGCGCATGACACACAGACAGAGAGAAAGGGCAGGCAGTACCTGAGCTGGGGAACTGAAAGGCACTGTGCTGCATTTGAGGGCTCATAACAGCCCCAAACTGTCCGCTCAGACTGCCCAGCATCCCCTGGTTAGCTAGACTCATCTGAGAGCCATGCATGGCGCTGTGGGAGAGGAGCTGGGGGGCGGGGAGGTTGGGAGAACCGGGGGAGAAAGGGCTGCTGGAGGGGGGCGGCGAGGCCAGTCCTGTACCGTAGTTGGGTGGATAGGGGAACTGCTGGGGGTTGGCCTGGGGGATCCGCGGGTTGCTCATGGCTCCGGGCATGCCTGCTGCAGCCGCCGCTGCCATGTTGGGCGGCAGGTTGAGGCCCTGGGCTCGCATGACCATGCTGCGCTGCTGCTGCTGCTGCTGTTGTTGCTGTTGCTGCTGCTGCTGCTGCCGTTGCTGGTCCAGCTGACGCTGGCGCAAGTGATTACTCAGCATCTCTCTCTGCCGCTGGGCCAGCATCTGAGCGTTGATTGTCCCCTGGGAAGACAGAGAGAGTTAGGCATGTTTTTTAGGCAAGCTCGACATTGGCACACAAGGGAGAATGCAGGAAGTGATTCGGCGTACCTGATTCGGAACGTTGGGTCTTAGAGGTAGGTTCATATTTGACACTCCAGTCATCTGATTCATCATAGGCTGACGATTCTGGAACAGACACAAAGAGAAGCAGCAAAAAGTAATATTATTTCAAAAGAAGCAAGAACCATTCTACTCATTCAGTACTTAAGCAATACATTTAAAATAACTGGTCTGTTCAATACAATAGCACTCTTGTTTGTAAGACACTGTCCTTATGAACAAGAAGTTAATAGTGCTGTCAAATCGATAAATCGCGTCCAAAATAAAAGTTTGTGTTTACATATGTGTGTACTACTGTGTATATTTATATGTATATACAAATACACACACATGCATGTATATAATAATTAATAAATATTTAGATGTATATATATTCATATTTATATATGATGTATAATATACAGTACTGTGCAAAAGTCTTAGGCCACAAGTATTTTGACCAACAAAAAATGGTTTTAAATCAGTTTCTATCTTTTTCTGTAGTGTGTCAGCAGGAAATATCATTTTACATTATTTTTGCCATTAATTGTAATAATCCAGTGAGATTTTTGTTTGCACAAGGAGTCTGACAACAGCCAGTGCTCCACACAGAGATCTGATCTCATCATCATCCAGTCTGTCTGGAATGACATGAAGAAACAGAACAAACTGAGACAGACTAAATCCAGAAGAACTGTAGCAACGTCTCCAAGATGCTTCAAGAAACCTACCTGCAAAGCTACAGTACTGTGAAAAGTTTTAGGCACTTGGGTAAAAATGCTGTAAAGTGAGGATGCTTTCAGAAATAATGCCATAAATAGATTTTATTTATCAATTAACTTCTATTAACTAAATTAAATCAACATTTGGTGTGAGCACACTATGCATTTAAAACAGCTTTTGCCCCATGTGCACTTGCGCATGCATATATATAAATATATGTGGCTATACGTAATTATTTTACATTTAAAATAAAATCTAATTATACATAATCACTGACTGTAGCTTCAAATTGTTAGAAACTGAACAGTTATGAGGCATGACCCCTAAATAAACCCAAAATGAGGTCAAGGATCAATTCCTGAAATGTCCAGCAGGGGGCAGCTAACCACAGACGGTACTATTTCACTAGTCTGATTTAGATTAAATTACACATTTTGCTTTAAAATGCATGTATATGAAGAGGAAAAAAGATTATTCATTTAATCATTTAAATTAACAAAGCTAAGTGTCACCAATTAAGTGTCACAGAGAAAACTTTCCACTGTATTGTCTATATACATTTTAAAGGTTTTTGTGAAAGGTTTTTTGTCAATACAATAGAAGTTAATGGTTACTAAAATTGTTTGGTTACCAATATTAGCTTACAAATATCTTCTTTTGTGTTCTGCTGATAAAAGAAAGGCATGAGAGGTGGCATGACATGGGAGAACTATCCCTTTAAGTAAATGATCACTGTGCTTAATATTGATGGCATAATCAGACAATATTATG
Source organism: Tor tambroides (assembly GCA_021397915.2). NCBI lineage: Eukaryota > Metazoa > Chordata > Actinopteri > Cypriniformes > Cyprinidae > Tor > Tor tambroides. The sequence continues at coordinate 5,162 of JAFVLL020038195.1, forward strand.
ATTATGAAATAAAAATACAACCAGTTTTATTCTACTTTAATCAGGACTGTTCTTTCTTCTCCTGTATGAGAATATAAACTGTACCTGCTGTGCTTGTAGCCTGTGTTGCAGCTGCAGTCTGAGTGTATTGGGTTGGGTGGGGACGGCCCCGGCGGGCCTGAGTCCTGGTCTAGCCTGCATGCGGAGCATGGGGTAGCCTGGCCTCTGCCCCATCTGTCCCGTCATGCCGTGGAAGCTGGGGTCCTGCATGGGCGTGTACCCACCCTGTTGCATGTGGGCCTGGGAGGCAGCGTACTGCTGCTGGCCGTACATGGGCGGCTTCTGATCCATCATCATACTGGGGTCCTGACCGGGGAACTGATCCTGCTCCACCGGCTGAGCCTGAACACAAGGGTGAGGATACACCATTAAACGTAATTAAACTTAATAATGCAAGTTATTTAGCATACATTTACATTCTTATGTGTGTGCGATATTAATAGCTGGTGCACATAATTAATCAGACAGTTCTGGTCCTGGATTTTGTACTGATGCACTGAAATCTAAGCAACCAAAAAAGAATTGTCTCATGAAACTGCTCAATCAGTGTTTCAACAGCAGAAAGATGGCAACAAAACATGTAAAATTACATTTTCCTCAGGAAACTGATTCAATGTTCATATTTTGTTAGCTAGAAAAAATAACTTCAGAGAGGATTTTGCTAAAATGCACCATACCACATATTTATTGTTATTGCACTACACTAAAATGCACTATGCTACATATTCATTGCATTATACTACATGTTCACTTAAGTTTGCACAAAATCTTTCATGAAAGCAAGTTTTTTTGATTATTAAATAAACACCAATTTCAGTTTTGGTGTTCGGTAAATAAAACAAATTTCAGTGCATCACTAGTATTTTGACAGTCAATACAGTGAAAGAAAAAAGACTGGGTTGTAGAACAGAAGTGTTCAACCTACCTGTCCCACTAAAGCCGGGATGCCTAGAGCACGGTCAATCTCCTCTAGGCCATCAAAATCTTTAAGAACCGTGTAGAGCTGGCTGAGCAGAGCGCCCTCGTCGGCCGGACCCTCAGAGGCAGGAGGGCACAGAACGTCCTCCTGAGAACCGCTGTACATAGAGCTTACAGAGACAAGAGACTCTCATTAAAGAACTGAGACATGAATGATGGGATATCCCATCACTGATTACATCTGAGTGTATTTGTCTAGATATTTTCTTACAGAAGGACAAAATCAACCAGTGCACACAGCGCACACCTTCAGTAAAGTGGTGGGCCTAACAATAGTGACAATAATAATTGCTGTTTACCTGTTCTGGTTCCCAAATGGCACCGGCTCTATAGGCATCACACTGTCTGGCCATGGAGCCGTCTGATTGGGTGGTGCCTGTTGCTGGGGAAACTGGTGGCCAACCATGCCCATGTCCATGTTTGACTGGGCTGAGGAAGAAACAGCAGATGATTAAAACTATAGAAAACTTAATTTTTAATTGTAAATACAATCACCCACTTAAAAAAATCTACTCTTCCTGCTCTGTGTCTGTTTACCATTAGGTATCATCTGGGACTGAAGCATCGGTCTGGGTCCAGGCTGGCTGTTGGGCCTCATGGGCATGCCTGCGCCAGAGTTGGGCACCATGCGAGAGTGGAGCGCCCCCTGCGGGAGAGAGTGCTGGCCGGTGGGAGCAGCTGTGACGGGTGAGGCCGCGCTACCGACGGGACCAGGACCCTGTGCGCCCCAACCGTCCTGTTGCATACCTACACGGGGACCGTTATTACCCATGACACCTTTAAGAAAGAGAAAGAGAAGGCCTTTTAATTTGAAGGTAACTTTTATTGAATACAAACTAAATGACATTAGTAACATACAGCCAAACCAAAAACTATTCAGACACCAGATATAATTTTTTTGATATTTTTTACGAGTGGGTGCAGGACACTGTAATTCATTTATGTAAGTGAGGATAGCAAAATAAAATAAGCTGTGACATATTATAGCCAAAAATTCTTCATAGAGTGGAGTAACAGTAAAATTGATAAAAATTTAGGACCAAAAATTAGATTTGACACTTTGACCTGACCATGTTTTGTTACATACCTGTCTATCAAAGTTATCTGACATTATCAAGATGAATTTGTTCTTGTCATATGTTATTACCATTTTCTAAACTATAGCGAAAAAACTGTGATAATGTGAGAAATTCTGAAGGTGTCTGAATAAATTTTGGTTTGACTGTAATTCATTTGTGATTATCAAGATGAATTTGTTCTTGTCATATTGTATTACCATTTTCTAAACTATAGTGAATAAACTGTGATAATGTGAGAAATGTTGAAGGTGTCTGAATAAATTTTGGTTTGACTGTATGTGTAATGACATTTTTGAATATTCAGTGGGAAATTACACTACTTTTCAAAAGTTTGTGGTCAGTGAAATATTTTTTTAAAAGAAATAAACACTTTTATTCAACTAGAATAAATTAAACTGATCAAAAGTGACAGTATAGCCATTTATAATGCTCAAAAGGATTATTTAAAGATATATTAAAATAGAATTTTTTAGAATAATACTGTTTTTATTTATTTGGGATGTGAAATTTGGGTTATGATAATATTTTTCAGTGGAAAAACAACATTATTCCATAAGTGGGGAACAAGGTTATTTTTTATGAAATGTAATGAAAACATTTTTCTTTTATAAAAACTTGCACTGATAAATGGTGTATAATAACACCACAGACATTTTTTATGAAAGTAAATATGTCAGTATTAATCTCTCTAAGGTCCAATTCTCGCTATTAACAAGCAATTAACTTCAACTTTTGCCTCAGTAAACTCCTAATTTGCTGCTTATTATAATAGTTTGTAAGGTATTGGGTAGGATTAGGGATGTAGAATGTGGTCATGCAGAATATATGCTTTATAAGTACTAATAAACAGCCAATATGTTGATAACAGGCATGCTAATAAGCAACTAGTTAATAGTGCGAATTGGTCCCTATACTAAAGTGTTACCAAATTGTCTAAAAATAAGGTACAAAGTTGTTGCCAGGTATCTTAAAATACTTAATAGATATATATAATACTTAATTCTTATAGCACAAAATACATAAAACCTTTCAATATATCTTCACAAGTTTCTATGGATTAAACTGTGTCAGTCTTCATTCCCAAACAAATATGTCGGTATGTTTTGTAAAGCTTGTCTGACATTGCAACGGTAACAAAGACCTAAGCTAAGGGTTAACTTACAAAATGAATGAGATGTAGAAAAAAATAGCGGTATATATAAAAATACGGTATCATTTCATACTCAGAATGTGATATTTAAAAAGCCGACCACCTGAGAAACGTTGACATGATCACACCAGAAGCCCTGCTATTCTTTCCTAAGGTTATGAGTCATTCATATCTAGCCGCTCACAGTCTCACCTTATGCGCACATTCAGTTGCAAGCGAACGCAACCCCACCACACATAAACACACAAACAAAAGAAGCACAGAGGGGCTTGCTTTTGATCTGACTCAACAGTTTTGTGCCGTTTTACACATTTGTCTTCCTCTCGGCCAACAGCGTCATGGTTGACTGTGCATTACTTATCAGGCTGAAACTTTGGTTTGTACATGGTCGGTGCGGCATTGGAACTTTCCTCTCATTGTAGGTGTTAAGTGCGGGGGAAGCTCTGTGTTCTGCAGCATATGCACAGACAAACTTCACTTCTGTCCTGTATTTTTGGTTATTGCATCAGTGGCACTGCACTGCACTGCACTTCTGACCCCAGTTAAACTCACCTGCATTGACCATGTTGGGCTGATTAGGCATGACACCGTGGTTTCCCATCATGCCTTGCTGCTGCATGAGCGAGTAGGGGCTGTTGTTCCTCATCAGAGGGTACTGACCCTGAGCACCTTTAGCAGGCATGTTCATATCCAAAGACACGCTTCTGACCGGAGGAGCTCTGCCGGGCTGACCTGGTCGAGGAGCACTGAAACCTAATGAACACAAACAGCAAATAATCCAGTAAATTACAAAATTGAAAAAAAGAAAATGTATGTAACTTTCAAAAACTTGGAGTTGAAGACTTCTAGTCTTTTATGCTCACCAAAGCTGAATTTTTATGATCAGAATGCAGTAAAAACAGTGATACTGTGAACTAATTACAATTCAAAGGACAATAAAACGGTTTTCTATTGTAATTTGTTTTCAAATGTAATTTATTCCTGAGATGCAAAGCTGAATTTTCAGCAGTCATTACTCCAGTTTTCAGTGTCACATGATCCTTCAAAAATCATTTTAATATGCTGACTGGTGCTCAAAAACATCTCTTATTATCAATGTTGAAAATAGCTGCATAGTGTGCGAGAGAAAATATCCACGCAGCTGAAATGATGCAGGTTAGAAACAAACGCGTCATGAGAAACTCATGTTCCACCTGCTTACAGTTTCGGTCAGCCTCTGGGCACACTTGAATAGTTTCAGGGTGTTTCGGAAAAAATATGACATGTAAACGTGTAACACTCTGGGTTCCCTTCATTTTCACGCTTGTGTAACTCCAAATATTTTTGCAAATGCACTGGGACGCTGTTCGTGGACACAGGAATTTTCCTCCTGCTGTCACCTTGTAAACAAATGCAAATAAAATCCAAGACTACTCAGCGAAACTCCTTGTAAACACACATTCACACTAACTATTGGATAGGATTATGATCTCAGAGTTGGTTAAAGGTGACATACACCTTGGTTGTCCTAAAGGAAGTTGATTACACAACATAAGGCAAAGGTCAAAGCAATGTGTTACATTGGTCTAATCTTACATGAGCGTTCAAGAGGGTGTGTGTGCATAAATATAAGCGATAAGGAAATTATGACTATTTGTACACAAGCAAGCATGCTTGAAAAGAACTTGCAATGTTTGTGCATTTCTTCACTTGTTGTATTTTAAAAGTGCAGTTAAATTAGCAAAATTTAATGTGAAAAAAGGTACATTGTTCATTATCAATAGCACTGAAGCACAGATCACACAGAAGTCAAACTAAATAGCCTACTGATGGTCAGCACAACGAATCTGCAAAACCAACTTGAACATGAGTGACTTTTTTGCCCTCACAGAGATTCCTATTGGAATGACTGGATTTCACCTGATTTTTGACGCAAAAATTGACGCAGGTTTTCCAGAGTCTGTCTGCAGATTTGAGCAGACAGATTTCACAGAAAATTGCATAGCGTACGATGGACACAGATTTTTTTTAGCTTCAGACCCAGATTCCGTTCAGCTGGAGGATATCAAACATTTTTGATATTTTGACACAATTTTAGAACACACACACACACTGATGTGATTTGCCATACATCTCATCATAGAAATGAGGCACGTTTCAAGTTTGTTGCGTTTAGAACAACTTGAAAGTCTGGTAGTGTGTGATCTTCACAGGGCATTTACACAACACAGTTTTCAACTAAAAACAGTAAACTTTTTTTTCCGCATTTTGGCCAGTCATTTACACAACAAGTGTGTTTTGGGGGCCTGAAAATGCTAACTCCTGAAAACGGGTTTTAAAGTACACGTTTTTGAAAACGATACGATTTGTGATGTTTGCCATCTATGTGTAAACTACAAAAATGAGAGTTTGTGAAAACAGTGAAGTCATGCACATGCGTATTACGTTGTTCAGTCTATAGGCATGTACGCAGTGTTGCTGTACAAAGTGATATCGCCAACTACTGGCCTGGCATGCATAATACAGCGTTTTTAGTCATTTTTGCGGATTCATAGGGGCTTTTGCACTGCATAGTTCTAGGAACTAGCCAGCATTGTGGTTCCTAAAGAACCAATTTCTCCCTCTGACCGTTTTCCTGGTTGCATTCGCACTGGCAGCAGGAACTCTGAAGCGGCCGTCAGCGACGTCTTTATTCGTGACATTTACGAATGTCAACAACCGGTGAATGGAGAATGCCGTGATCGAAGCTGTTTTTGTTGTGTGTTGTGGGTTGAGTTATAACAGTGATACAATGGAAATGCACAATTTACGCGATTGAAAGAGCATGAAAATCTGACTAAATCTCCTACGACAACTTGCAGTGTTACATACCATCAAGGCTGAGAAAAGAACATAACAGGCAGCTAAATGCCGTTATCACTGTTTTTCATGTTCGTGGAGTAAATATTTTTACATGGCTTTTAAAAAATGCCAGTGTTTCGTATGCGTTTGGCCAATCAGCGCAGACGAACATCACCTATAGAACTGTTTTAGACATCATTGATGTGTGAACGTACCCTCAGTCGTTTTGTTTTTCTTTGCAACTGTTTACTAATTTGGCAAGTACATAATGCCAAGTGTTTTAAAATCTGTTCAGATTTCATAAGTCGTGTACTTTATTCCAGCCATTAGATGAAAACTAGGAGAATGAGTGTGTGTTTGTGTGTTACTCACTCTGTTGGCCCACAGCCTGTAGTGCTCTCTGTTGCTGGGGACCCATGCTGGCTCCGCCCTCTCCAGTCATCTGCAGGATGTCATTGATGATTGACTGCTTGTCCACAGCAGCAGGCAAAGACACAGGCCGGGAATCTGAGAACAGGCCCGGCTGACTGTTTTGTAGATCATCCAGAATATCATCCAGCTCGCTTGACTGCAAAAACACGAAGTAATTCCTTTAGCTTAGTATTTTCATTAGTCTAACAAGAAATCAAAAATGTGTTTGTCAAGGTCAAATTTCTGGTGGGTTTTGGATACACATGAAAATATTCTCTTGTATTTAACATACCATTGCGTCTTATCATACATAACGACATTGTTTTGTATAGTCACAAGGTTTGCTATCTCAGTCTTGTGGATTTAGACCTCAGCAGGGAAATGCTGGAGAGTTCGAAGTCTGCCTGCTGAAACACACCCCTCTCCCTCTCACATGTACACACACACACACGACTGGAAACTAGGACACACTTCACATTGAGTTAAAGGAGGCTAGCTGAACACTACTCTATTTGCCATGGTTCGGTTACCATCTTTAAACCCTAGATTGCTTCTCCATCAGAGCAAGATCTTCTAAATGCACGCAGGCAAACACACTCTGCATGCCCTGGAACGCAGCTTGACTTTAAATACATCATCGATCTAACTTCAAATCCTTTCATCTCCTTCATAAGCTTTTAAAAATATTTATTACCTTAGAAATCTAAATGCACACTTGGCTGTAGTGCACTACAGTTCTGATGTATCTATGTTGCATTTGAAACATCTGCCCTAATGCATTGCAACTTTTTTTTTTATTCTGGCTTGAGTTTGACAAAGTCCAACTCAGCCTGTTGAGATAAAGAAACCTTCTTACAGCAGATAAACAATGTCGACTCGAAGATTCAGAACTGTGCTTTTGTTTATCCAGAGCTGTCGTCGTCTATCAGAAAAGACTAAAAATGCATACAACTTCTATTAAATGACACTAAATAAATGCTAAATCAAGTGTCCCGTACACAAGCACTCTACATTTGGAGATATAAACATTTATGCTGGTTAATAATATAGATCTTAGGAGAAGGCCAGTTATGGAACTTTTAATAAACATGCATTAAAGTCCTTAAGCCACCACAAGGGGGCAGCACACGTGACATCTATATTACAATCAGGACAGCACAATTCAGATCGATCTATCTATAGATCTATCTATCATACATAATTTATATAAATTACATTATATGCATGTGATATAAACGTGCTTGTGTTTGTATATATTATGTATAACATTATATATAAATAATATATATATATATATATATATATATATGTATACATAGATATATATATATATAAGCATGTATATATGTGTGTGTATATATATATATATATATATATATATATATATATATACACACACACACACACACACACACACACACACACACACACAACATGCTTATATACATGCTTTATTTATATAATCTAATTTAAAAGTGTGTGTGTGTGTGTGTGTATATATATATATATATATATATATATATATATATATATATATATATATATATAATTTCTGTAATTACACACACACAAATATATAACATATATATGCTTAAGATGTCTGGTAAATAGCCTAGCAAACTTTCATTTCAGGATAGTGGATGAGAGTTCATGCGAGTGTGTGTGTTTAGAGGTTGTTGTGGAGAGTAGTTGAGGTCAAAGGTCAAAGATCACATGCTGTATATTATTCTGTGGGTTGAAAGTTTGCCTTCATGCTGCATCTCTGCAGCCTAATGAAGCCGTCGACCTCTCCTGCCGTTGATTTGCGATTCAGTGTGCAGTGTGGAGGAAAAGCGCTGCACAAACAGGATGTGAGCGGAGAGGAGGAACTGCTTAATGAGGTCACTCTCCTTGTGTAGCGCTCGGAAACTCTTTTCCCAAACTCTCTCTCATCTCATACATACACACACATACACGCATACACGCACACACACTTGTGTGAGCACCACCTGTCCCTGGCTGCCCTCTTGAATCAAACCTGCTGCTGATTATTCACTATCCATGCATCTCACAGGCTGCTTGTTTCAGCCTTTCTCTCCTCCTCTTTCCAATTATCACTCCCTGGTCTCTCTCCCGTGAATTATCTGTGAGCACTCGCTCAGTCCAGACAGGAAGGTGCCTGTGCATTAGCATGGATTCTTTATATCGCACTGAGCTGCACCTTCATGGATCACTTTCTCGCCAGTGGGAGCACTGACGTCAGTGTGATGTTGAGCCAATAGTGGAAAAGCTCCCTGCGTGGAGATCTATGAGAGCTGTGTTTCTCATCAGCTACCAGAGCACTTACAGTAAACTATCCCACATATTCCACTATAATTTACACTTTTGGATGTGGGTAGTTGATGAACGACATGTCCATGAACTTTTATTGTTAACATCATGATTTCAAGTTGAATTGCATATGAATGTATAAGGGAAAGTGTATATTTAGAGTTTCTGTGACTGGCAATAATTTATTTCTTTTTTTAAAATAAGTTTCTAGCCCTTTTAAATCACTTTTTGCAGTTCACTTTAACAGTCTTAAGGCATGACAAATAAAATGTATTATTATTATTAGGTCATAGTAACTGCAGCTAAAGTACCATTCAAAAGATTTTTTAATGTTTTTTAAAATAAGTCTATTTTGCTCACCAAAGCTGCATTTATTTGATTACAAATACAGCAAAAACTGTATATTGTGAAATACTATTACAATTTCAAATAACTGTCTTCTATTTTAATATATTTTCAAATGTAATTGACTCCTGTTACAGCTGAATTTTCAGCATCATTACTCCAGTCTTCAGTGTCACATGATCCTTTAGAAATCAGTCTAATATGCTGACTTGGTTCTCAAGAAAAAATTCTTCTTATTATTCTCAATGTTGAAAAATGGTGTGCTGCTTGTGTAAACTGTGATACATTTTTTCTCTGATGAACAAAGTTCAAAAGAACAGCATTTCAAATTTTTTGAAACAGAAATCATTTGTAACATTATAAATGTCTTTACTGTCACATTTGATCAATTTAATGCATCTTGAACTTGAGCTTTAAAAAGAATTAGAAAAATGCTGTTTAAAAGTCAAGCATATCACATCGCCTGACGATTTATGACAACTAAAATGAATTAAAATAACTCAATAAAACTGTTAAAGAAGTTTTCTGATGTGTCATGCAAATTCTCGATAAGTTACAGACAAAAATTCAACCTTCATCCTTTTTTAGTGGACAGATTGACAAATCAAGGACCACAATTACATATTGTGTAATATTTAGTGTTGCATTATAAGCTTGGAATATAATAACATCACTACTATACCATATTAATATATTTAAATACTTAT